>JAHBCN010012774.1:0-26045 GCA_019359885.1 Listronotus oregonensis
TTAAGGTGGGTTTAGACCTGAGACGTAAAGTGAGCATCCATGCACGCATTCGTTTGGGGGAAAAGCGTTTAAATGGTTTTTTTTATTTTGACGCACAAGGGGTCCAGTTGTTCGGGGGGAGTGGTTAATAATGGAAGACGACGATGAAATCATGGGGGTGCATTTTTTTTAAATTTGTATAATTTGATAAAAAAAAAAAGCTCGTAAACGGCCCTCGTCGGGGGGAAACTCAATTTTTACGCAACAGACAAAAAACTTTTTTAAAAGGAGTTATGACAATAACATTTAAAGGGTAAATTTTGAAATTTTACAAAAAGGCAAAAAACTTCGAATATCTCCCTTTTTTAATAACCCCCAAAAAAATTTTTAAAATGGATACAAATTATAGAAAGTCAATATCACCAAGAGAACGTCTAGCACTGACTTTGCGTTTCTTAAAGGAGACCCTACAGCAGCTTACAATATTTTTTCAGAGTCTCAAAATCTTCTATCTTTTACTTTTTTCCCCTGAATTTTTTTAACCCAAAATTTAAGTGCTTCGTGAAAGAAATTTTTAAAAAATTTTTTGGGTTGTTAAAAAATTTTTATTTAAATTTTTATCCCCCAAAAAAGTATTAAAATTTTAAAAAAACAATTAAAATTTCCTTTTTGGCAAAAAAAAAAATTTTTTCTTAACAAAATTTTTAGTTTTTTTAAAACTCTAAAAAAGGATGTAAATTTCAATAAAAAATTTTGGAAAAATTGGTTTTTGGTGAAAAAAAAACTTGAAAAATTTAAACCCTTTTTGGGGCTTCAAAATATCTAAATCATTTTTGTAAAAAAATTTTGGAGAGCCAATATTTTACTATTTAAAAAATTTACAGGGATTTTTTTGTTACCCCCGCAGAGAAACCCCGGTATACATATGCTTTACATATTTTTTCCCTTTTTCCCCAAAGTGGCCCTAATTTTATTTTTTTCCCCAAAAAATTTTCCAAAAATTTTAAATTATTCCCAAATGCTTCCAAGCTTTTTTGTTTTTTTTTTTTAAAAATTTTTTGGTTTCCCCCTAATATAGGAAGTTTTTAAAAATTTTAAAAAGAAGCAAAACTTTGGGGTTACTCCACTCCATTTTCAAATTAAACAATTCCCCCGTTGAAGGGGCGTGATTTTCCCCAACAGTCCCAACCCCGTTCAAACTGGACGTTCGCAAAAATTCCAATTAAAATCCCTTTTGGAAGAAAAAATTTAAACCTTTTTAGCATTCGCGGGGGGTTAGGGGGTGCCCCCCAGGCAAAAACGCACCTTTAGGAGTATCTACGAACGCACGTACTTCAACGGCGCAATTAAAAAATTTTGTCTGTTGCGTCAAAAAATTTGCCCCCAACGACGAGGTCTACTTTTTCGGCTTTTTCCCCTTTTTTCAAATTAAAAAAAATTTTTAAAAAAAATGCACCCCCCCTGATTTCATCGTCGTCTTCCATTATTTTAAAAACCCCCTGCGAACAACTGGATCAGCTTGATAATTATTGTTAAAAAAATCGCTCTTTAAAAATGAGATTATTTGGATGCTGGCAACCGTTGTTAATTACAAACAACATTCTGTTTGAATTTGATTGACCACTCATACGTCAGACTACTACGTGTTTCGTTACCTCAGTAGCTAACTATTGTGCAAACTAATTTTAATATGAAATGCAATGCAAATAGGCAATTATCTACAAAATGCGAAAAAATAGTATAGGCACCTCGTTAGAAAAGTGACATTATTTGACTCGTGTTGTATACGTACCATACTTGTCACGTAAAATTCCACTTTTCTGTACTTGATACGTAATATTATACTATACGTATCAAGTCTTGCTGAATCAAATAAAAAGAGAAATATTCTGTATGAAAATTTGTTTTAGATTTCAAATAACCGGAGGCCTTGTGAATCAGTCTTCAACAATAACATTTTTAAATACGAGTCAAGTAGTTCATGTCAATCAAAGATTCTTAGTTGATTGTGTTTGATCAGCAAGGCTCCGAGAAGTTGACATACAGATGAAATCCCTACCGCTTACTCCAGGATTCAGGTAAGTTTGTAAAAGGAGGGTCCTTCTAGATTAAAAGTTGGTGCATCATGCTTTTTCTAATTTTTTTAGGTTATAATAGATGAATATCAAGAACAGTACACCCAAACCGGCTATGACATCATTCAGATGTCCTCTGAAAGACCGTACATCGTTACTTTAGTTAATGGGGAAGAGATAACCAACGTTTTTAAGGTGGAACAGACATTCAGATTTGACCACTGCCCTTACAAAAATAATACTTTAGGAGAAAGTCTTACTCTGAAAGTCGGAAGAAATTTTATAAGTTACGAAAGTAGAGAGCAAATCATTCGATTTGGTTTAAGTAATAAGATTACACCGATTGGAGGTAAGCTACATCAAAACCTTTAGTCTAATTTCAAACACTATAATAGTAAGTAATTTGGAATTATTTCTGTGGGAAATAAGCTAAATTTGTTGTTATTTTTTTGCTGTATTATAAAAAAAAATATTATGTAAAATTTTATTTTGGAGAATAAAAATTTGATTAAAAATATATTTATAGATGATAAAATGCACGATGTTAAATATGATATAAATTTTTTCAAATTATATTTTCTATTTTATGACATCCACACATAACAAAAAATGATGAAATTAATGGGAAAATGCTTAACGGTTTGGACGCCCTGTAGAATGACTATTGCTAAATGAAACACTAGAATTGAATAAATATATACAGGTTTTATTTATAAAAAATTTATGAATTATTAAATCACAAAATTCTTGTGATACGCCCATGGGCGTGTAAGAGAAAAGAACTACACAATTAGGGATTGTTTTTTATCACTATAAAAATTATAAAGTTTAAAGTGAAAGTTAGAAATTATTTACAGTTTTGGAACACCAGGTATTAATTATTGACGAACATTTTACCCAACAAGTTCGGTTTCCCTTTAAATTTTTTGCAAATTTTCAAAAAAAATACCTTAACAAATCATTTTTATTATTTACTCAGCTAACTCCTGTCCTGGTCGGTCCTTTACAAACATCAACCCTTTGCTTTACCTTTGAATTTTCTCATGTCAAAGGAAACACTTAGTAGCTTTACTAAGAAATGTCATTTTTTTCAAACCTTATAATTTTCCTGGTTACAGAGAAAACCAATTTTCTTGTGCTACACGGAAAAAATGCTTACCATGGAAGCTGACATTCCATCAAATTATTTAAATAGAACATTTTGGTAATTTGACCGAAATACCTTGTTTTAAGCCCGAAGTCTTACTGCATTGTTTGCGCTTTGACCTCGCTTTACCGCTGTACGGCCTCCGATGCGACCCATTTTATTAGTCTATTTACTTGACGCTGTTACCAATAAGTTTAGGCAGCGTGGTATCCATACGTGGAGCGGCCTTCTATTTTTAGATTGGTAGAGGGGTACCAAGAATTAAATGTCTGTCGCGCTTATTTGAAATTTAATAAAGCGGTGTTGTTACGATTATTTTTTAAAATTTGCTGTTTAAATTTAGATAAAAATCTAAATTTATCAAGATTAAGAAGAAATGTTAGCCAACTTTTGTCGATAGAAAAATAGCTTTCAGGTTGCAGGATGTGTTTCTGAAACCAGTCTTAAAAAAAATTAAGTTTGTTTATTTTTAAATCACTGATTCTTTTCATAATTTTTTTGTCAAATCCGGAAGTCTTATATTTAATTTTAAAGAGACGGACATATAAAGACATACATCCAAAGTAAAAATTTACCTAATTAAAATTGTATTATTATACATCAAAAAAAAATTAAATTATTATTATTACTGTTACCATTGTTATAGCTGTGGCAACAGTGTTTGTTTATATAGCAGAGTATAAACGTATTTTCTCTCGATGGACGCCCGCTCTAGTAAGCGAGCGTCGAAACCTATTACTAAAAAATTTGGTTATCGTCTATGGGAAACCTATAATTGTCTTTGGTATAACATATACACGGTGTTTCTTTAATATTGCTTAAAGAATCGCACCCGGACTCCTTAGACGAAAATACGAAAAAAATTCAAAAATGCGATTTAAAAAGGTGAGTTAATACTTTTTAAATTGAAAATGATTTTAAGGTTTGGAATCTAACAATTTGGACCTCTTTTTGATATTATGAAACTTATTTTTCTTCCCTTTTAGAAATTAAATTTTTTACTCTAATAAGCGTTTTTTTGCTGTTCAGTGTTCGGGTTCGGGATTTCTCAAACTACGCTGTTCTGCTGCTGGAGTTTTAAGTACATACTTCTGGAGATTCTTCTTAAGTTGTTTTTGATAGGTTGATCTTAATTGGATGCTTTTTTGTTCACGATGAAATTTGAATCGACTACCCAAAATCAGTAATTTCCTCATGTTTAAAAAGGGTTGCCCATATTGGCGTCTATTTACCATATCCCTGGACGGTATGCACTTTTTCTGACTTCTCAAAATGTAACTGGTAGGATCGCCAGGTGGTGTACTCTGTTTTTGTATTTGGGGCGTAGTATCTGGTACACGTCAAAAAAGTCAAAAAAAGAGATTTTGAAAAAATATTCTTAATATTAAAATAGAAAAATAGTATAAATGCCTCTTAGGCTTTTAGTAACTAACTTATCTTTACTGTATCTAATGTATCTAATCTTAATGTGTATAAATCAAGTTATTATATATGTTTTTTAAACATTAAACAATCATCCTTTAATATACACAGTTTACAATAATATATGAGTATTGTTATATAAACTTATATTTAAATAATAACATACTGTTAACCTTCACGGTCAATTGCTTTAGATACGTGCATTGGATTGATGACCTACAAGTATAGTGACTAACCTTTAAAATTTTCTTTAGCCTTTTGTTTCAACCATGAATCCATTACACCATAAACATATGTCCTAAACTTCTTAACTTTTAAGCTATGGGACTGCCACGTTTAAAAAAAATCAACATTTTTAAATTGTATATATGGGGATAACCATAGACGCATGAAATTTGGAATTTCTTTCAACAATTTTGGTAATCCTCTGCTACCCTAGGATAGGGTTGAAATCTGCAGCACTAAATGGTTTCTTCGCTCGATTTTTTTTTTTGAATTGGAAATTTGGAATTTAAGAAGTAGTTTGTAAAGGCTTTACTTAAGTAGAAACGTTTTTGTTAAGTGTATTTTTTTCGTAAATTGTCCCGAATTCGAGAAAAAAAAAGTTAAACACCTCTCTGTAATACGAAGTCAGCATTACAGATAGGCGGTATAAAACAATAAAAAGGAAAAACCCTTGAGGGTTGCAGATTATGACCCTTTTCTAAGATAGAGAATGATTACAGACATTGTTGTAAGATAGCCTTGGGAAACCCAAACATCTATCCCCAATTTTATGCGTCTATGGTTATCTACATTTAAAAAATAAAATAATTTAACTTTCTTTCTTTTTAAACTTTATCCCTTGTGGTATAAAAGTAAAAAGGTTTAAAACATTTGTTTATAGAAACTTTGTTTTGTACTTTCATCCAAGGCGTTCGTATCTGAAATTTTTCGATGTATCGATGTATACTTCACTACATTCACAAGGAATTTGGTAGATATAGTCATTTTTTGAACCATTGTTGTCCGGTCTTGTCTTAGTAAGGATACTTCTGAGAGTGGTTTGGGATTTAAATGCTGTTTTAACATTGTACAGGGTGATCAGTTAAGGGTAGCGAGCGGCCATATCTCATAAGATATTGGTCGTATAGATTTGAGAAAAAAAAATCATGATAAAAGTCGCCAAGAAAAATTGCTGGAAATTATTTCGAGTTTGTCAAACGTCCGCTAGAGGCGTAACAACCAACACCAAAGTAGAAAATGGGATTTTTATAGAAATTTGTCTAATGAAAGTATATCGATGATATCATTTTCATATTACTGACCTTTTCCCACATTTGTCTAAAACGTTTTGTCTATCTATCAAAATAAAGCGGTGGGGAAGTTCAATTGTTTTTTTAAACAAACCAAGATTTCTCCCGTTTCTTTTGACCGATTTTAGCAAACTTAGGCATATATGAAAGAGCATAATTTGCACTACAAAACGCTTATATGATTTTGAATTTTTGACTTTTGCTGTCGCCGCTAGATGGCGTTTACTGAAATGGTAGCAAATTTTAGTTAAAAAAAAACAAATGTAATGGTATATTTAATTTTTTATATTTTAGAAGAAGATAAATTTTCTATAATTTAATGAAAAGAATTTATTATCTACCTTTTTGAAAACCCTTGATATTGACGAAAATATAATTTTATTACATTAAAAAATGGCACGCCACTGTTTTTATCAAAATAAAAATCAGTTTTGTAATCAATTGCCAAAAAGAACCTCTTTACTTTTTTCGTTAGACAAACGGTTTTGGATTGAAAAATAAAATAGGTTTACATACTTTTTCAATGATAATTATAAGGTAACAGTATGTAAACCTATTTTATTTTTTAATCCAAAACCGTTTGTCTAGCAAAAAAGTCAAGAAGGTTCTTTCTAGCAACTAAAAGCGATTACAAAACTGATTTTTATTTTGATAAAAACAGGGCGTGCCATTTTAAATGTAATAAAATTATATTTTGTCAATATCAACGTTTGAAAAAGTAGATAATAAATTCTTTCATTAAATTAGAAGAAATTTATCCTCTTTAAAATATATAAATAATATGCCATTACATTGTTTTTTTGAAAAAACTCAAAATTTGCTACCATTTCAGTTTCACCATCTAGCGGCCAAGCAAAAGTCAAAAATTCAAAGCAAATAAGCGTTTTGTGGTGCAAATTATGCTCTTTCATATGAAACCTAAGTTTGCTAAAATTGGTCCCCAAAAACGGGAGAAATCTTGTTGTTTAAAACAATTGTTTCCACCGCATTTTGATGAAAAGAACAAAACGTTTTAGACAAAAATGTAGGGAAATGGTCAGTAAATATGAAAATGATATAATCGATATACTTCCATTAGACAAAATTCTATAAAAATCCCATTTTTCTCGGTGGTTGTACGCCCTAGGGACTTTTACAACAAAATAATTTCCAGCAATTTCTCTTGGCGACTTTTATATGATTTTTTTTTAAATCTATACGACCAATATCTTATGAGATGGCCGCTTGCTACCCTTACTGATACCTCTACCTATTCCTATCTTGGATCTTTTCTGAAGTTACTTTAATATATTGGAATAGTCATAAATATTTGTTCCGTGAAGTCTTGTTCAAATTAGAGTTCTTTGTCTTATCTTGATATTTATCGATTGTTCCTTAACCAATCTCTGTAGCCGTTTTGCTTAAGATCCTGGTTATATTACTATTTCGGCTTGCAGAGATTCCTTACTGTTGCATAATGTCACCGCGCGGTTATATAGAGTACGTATGACTCCTCGTTTTGTTTCGTTAGAGTGATTGGAATTCTGGTGTAAATATTGTCCAGTGTGGGTAGGTTTTCTGTATACCGAAGTTTGTATATGTCCATTATTTCGTTTGACTAAAACGTCGAGAAAAGGTAGAGCCGAATTTTGTTCCTTCTCCATTGTGAATTTGATACAGGGTCGAAGACAATTTAGATGTTTTAAGAAACCTTCAAATTCTATGTCATTACCTGTCCATACAATAAAAGTATCGTCAACATATCGTAGCCAAACTTTTGGTTTGATTAGTGCAGTATTAATTGCGTGTTCCTCAAACCATTCCATATAAATGTTTGCTACCACTGGAGAGAGCGATGAACCCATGGGAAGTCCATCGTCCTGCGCATAGTACTTATCTTTCACATGAGAGTAAGAACTACGGAGGCACAGCTCCAACAATTCCATCACTCCATCCAGCGGCAGGGTGGTGCGTTCTACTAAGGTATCATCTTCGTTGAGCTTGGCCCGAATGATGCTTAACGATTCTTTTATTGGTACATTTGTATATAGACTTTCTACATCAAAGCTTACGAAAGTATCGTTTGGTCCTATTTCTACATTATTGAGAATCTCAACAAAATGACTGGAGTTTTTTACAAAGGATGGTGACTTACCGGCTAAGGGCTTAATCAGTTCTAAAAGGTATTTTGCCAGTGCAGTCGTGGGTGCTTTCCTAGAGCTGGTGATTGGCCTTAAAGGTATATTGTCCTTCTGTATTTTTGGTAGTCCATATAGATGTGGAGGCTTACTATGATGAGGTGTTAGAGTTGTTCTAGTTTCGTCCGTCAGAAAGTTTTTATATTTTCTTAAAGACCTGTAAATTTGGTTTTCTATTGAGGGTGTTGGATCTTGATCAAGGGATCTGTATTTGCCTTTACGAAGGACTTTGTCAATTTTTTCATCATAGGTGAATATATCAAGATAAAACAAAGAACTCTAATTTAAACAAGACGTCACAGGAACAAATATTTATGACTATTTCGTATATTAAAGGAACTTCAGAAAAGATCCGCAGAATAGCGAATAGGTCAATTCACATTAAACCAAACACTCTAGAAGTATCCTTACTAAGACAAGACCGAACAACAATGGTTCAAAAATGACTGTATCTACCAAATTCTTGTGAATGTGGTGAAGTATACATCGGGAAACAAAAGACCACTAGAAATTAAGTTAAAGAACACAAAAACATACGGAACGAGGTGAAACGTCGAAATCAGGGATTGCCGAACACGCATGGTTAAGACAACACCGTATACAATGGTCGGAAGCAAAAATTATTCATAAAGAAACCCACTGGAAGAAAAGAAAATTTAAAGAAGCTGTAATAATAGCAAACAATCAAAATGTATTTAGCAAACCGCGTGTAGACATTCCGAATATCTGGCTGCCGTTGCTAAACCGTAACAAATCGGTCAGGCTTCGGTGAACAACGGATAGTATATAAGGTCGTAGCTTTTAAGAATAGTTTAAGTTATCACTTGAAAACGGTTGGAGATACATCACTAACCGAAACGTTGTGTATCAATTAACAAATAAAGAGAATGGAAGTCCCAGAATTTAGTGTTATTGTAGCCTACCATATTCTGTGTGAATGTGAAGCGTTGAATCACAATAGACTGGCAGCATTTGGGCAACCGAAAATGAGACCACAGGAATATATCAACAAACCAGTCTCGGGGTTATACAGACTTGTAGAAGAAACAAGACTAATGGGAAGATTGGTATAAAAAATAATGGGAGATTAGGCACAAAAATCCCAAGAGGCTGCGCTGCCTCCTGTATTAAATCAAGACGGCTTCGGGAAGAAGAAAAGAAGAAGAAAATAAGACTAGACTAAGGCTTTGTAGGAAAGTAAGAACACCTAAATCGAGAATCCTGAAGATGGTTTTTGTCCTTGTATTTATACAATGTGGATACCTAATGTGGCTTAAAGATCACATAGTTTGTCTAAAGATAAAATTGTTCCAAACATTGATTCTTACTTTCTAAACCATTTGTCACTTTTAGAGTTCGACCCATGTGAAGAAGGCAGACAACGATGTGGACCGAACAGCGCTTGCGTAGTGGAAGGTAACTCCTATGACTGTGTTTGTAACCCTGGTTACCAAAGAATATATTCCGGAAATGAGCAAGTCTGCACAGACATTAACGAGTGTCAAACTTATCATGAATGCGACTATAATGCGCAATGTATCAACTCCATAGGTAAGTTGGCATCTTCTTAGTGTTATTTAATTAAATTATTTTGAAATAGAGTTTCCAATAAAAATGACACGAGCTTAATCATGTACCCCGTCGGATTTGGGTTTTGATTAGCAAGCCTTATTAACGTGAGCCCACAGAGCCATTTTCATAACCAATTTAGAGCTGATTTTATAAATTTCTGAGGGCCTTAATTTACACTACATAATGCGCTTAGGTTTTCTCTTTTCCTCCTGATAAAAGCTGCGTAGGTTGTTTTCTGTCAGGCTCACCTTTTATATGTGCTTATTTAGTCTCACTGGAACCACACTTTTAATTTAAAAAAAGTGAGACATGGGATCATTAGACATAGACCAAATATATGCTAGATGCTTTTGTAAACAGCATTTTTATTTTGCAATTGGCGAAAAAAGTTGATTTTTATTTGGTGTCCCCTCCCCCCATAATTGGACACGTGATTCTCGCTCTATATAGTTTTTGATGGATTTTCTAAAAATGAAACTACAAAAAATACCGCGGAATGATTCTGGCACTAACATTTCCTTGTTTAAGTCTTCTTTGGCTTATTTATTTGCCTTAGCATTTCCTAGACAGTCTTCATGACCTAAGATCAAGGCTACAGTCGGCTGATCAAGTTCAATTTCCTTTAGGGCAAATGTACAGTCCATAACCAATCTAAAGCTGACTTTATGGGAGCTAAGCGTCTCAATGGACGCTTGACTGTCCAATTAGGACAATATTCTCTCATTGTTTTGTTTCTCGACTGATCTCCATGAAGCAGTGTTATACTGCTTTAATTTCCATTTGGAATTCTGTAGTATGTTGTTCGAGACAAGATTTACGGTATTTTCGTCCTCTGTTTGTCTTGATAAATGTCAATTTTAACATCTCGGTTGGTTTCCGAGCCATCGATATACCAAATAGGCTTACCTTGAGGAAAGGGCCCTTCTTTTAGTCTTCCCCTTTATAACGGTTTAAAAGTGCTTTTAAAATTACACCAAATGATTATTTTTTTAGTATTATGGAAACAAGTGTTTTGTTTATTTTATTACTTCAGCAGAAACCATTTTTTCTTTTCAGGCAGCTACCAATGCACATGTAATCCAGGATTTGAGGGTGATGGTAAAACCTGCGTTCCTGCTAGCTCTTGTGCCAATATAACCTGTGCGGAAAATGCAGAATGCGTTGAAAGTGGAGAGGTTGCCGGTTGTAGATGTATTCCTGGATTTAGAGGTAAGATGCCCATCTAATGTAACTTTTTGAATTTTGTTATAAAAACCTGATGTCAAATAGGGTTTATTATTTTAATAAAGATTTTAGTAAGGCTTAAAACCATAACATTAATTATTTAAATAACTATTATTTTTATATTTAAACAAATATGTTTCAGGTGACGGATATGTATGTCAACCAGTTACCAGCCAAGGCTGTGACGTTAATAACAATTGTTCCCCATACGGAATCTGCAGCATTGATCCCCAAACCGACCAGTATAGCTGTGCTTGTCTTCCTGGTTACTATGGAGATGGTTATACGTGTAATCTTATACCCACAACTACCCAAGACTCCATTCCTAGTTATGAGAGTACTACGAGTAAGCATTAAAAATTATTATCCTTTAAAAGGTTCCTACTTTTTACATTGTGACTCAAATTTATAACGAATGTCTTGAGACCAGGAAGCTATTAAAGAAAACTTGTATTTGATATTTGTTTGTAGTTTCCTCAGTAGAAAAGGAAGTTCAAAGGTGTCTTCTTGGTATTTGTTGGTGTCCAGAGGGTTATACCATCGAATCTGGCACTAAATATTGCTTGCCACCTTCTGGAGGAGCTGGAAAGGAACAGAGTACTGAACGTTCAGAATCAGGTAATAAAATATCAAAATAGGAGAAATAAAAAAAGGCAATTAAAAAGATTGGATTCTTTAAAAACATATTGATTTTTGCCTACCAACATACCAAACAACTTTATCTAAGAACATATCAAATGCTGAAGTTAATTTTACGACATTGTCCTACTTCAGCCAACTTTTTTGATTTAGAAGTAGTTTCCGTTTTAGTTTTGGATGAACTTGAGTCACCAGAAGTTCAGTGCTACAATTTTTCAGTTTGTTTTTGTCCTTATGGGTATATTTACTATAAAAATAACAAAACTTGCAGGATAGCTCTGAATGAAAATCGGGATATATTTAGGACCAAGGGATATAGTGACATTAAATGTAAGATTTTTTTGAAAGTTTATAATATATATATATATATATATATATATATATATATATATATATATATATATATATATATATATATATATATATTATATATATATATATATATATATATATATATATATATATATATATATATATATATATATATATATATATATATATATTATATATATATTATATATATATATATATATATATATATTATATATATATATATATAATTTGCATTAAAATAATATTTAAAAATATTAATATTCATGTAACAAAAGCGTGTCGCCAAAAATTGTAAAACTTAAAATGAGTAAGAGTAAACGATGCATTTACTTGTTGAAAAAAGATATGAAATAAGTTTTATTAGAAAAAGTTGTATTCAAACGTAAAGTAGTCTTAATACCAATTTTCGAAAATCGGACCACTTCTTTATTTATTTTGAATAAAATTTTATTATCAATTAACTAATTCCAAATTTTTAGTATATAGGATTCTAGTGATAAGCTTTATTGACACTTTGCTTTTATAATTCGTTACGCAGGATCGTTAGTTTAAATCTTACTTTACTGTAAAAATTTGATAATAAATTAATATTAAAAATTTAATCGATATTAAAAATAAATTTAATCACAAAAAAATAAAATTAGGCCATTTTTTTTAATACGGTATTAGAGACTACCTTTTAATTTTGAACACTTTTCCAGTAACTATTTCATATCTTCCAATAAATGCACTTTTTTCTTGTATCATTTTAAGTTTTTTCAATTTCTGAGCACCTGTAAATATATTTAATGTTTCTATCCCAATCTTACTCTTTAAGTAGCAAAAATTTTATCAGAGTCTTTCGATAAATCAAAAATAAAAAGTTTTTCTCTTCAACACCTTTTAAAATATATATATATATATATATATATATATATATATATATATATATATATATATAAGGTGGTTTAAAACACACTGCGCCCGCTTCATTCTATCGAAGTCCAAGGTCGAGGTCAAACGTCGAAGTCAAACGTTTTTTGCGAGGTTTTACATTTTTATACTCTTTTAAAGAGATGATTATTTACATAAAAATTAATTCTTGTAATTTAATATTTTATTCGGAAATAAATAAAAGGTAAAAAACAATAAATTATTGTTTGACCCATTTTCTGCTCTTATGTACCAGCCTTCCCTGAGTAAATATTGCGTTTTTTTTTTGTTCTTTACTTTCTAATTTATTTGGGGTTTTTGATTGTAATTAAAAAATAATTGTAGTTACCACAAAAGGAAGCTGAATATCAATTTTAAGAGCACAAATTATTATGTTTTAAAACAGCACTTTTTTATTTTGCTTGAAAAATAAAAAGTCTCTAATTATAAAAAAGACCAGCTGTGAACTGTGGAATGTGATACGTTTACTTCGCTACCTAATGACCTCGCATCAATACCAGGTATTTGTTTCGCAATTTCCAATATTATTTTCTCTTGTTCTACAATTATCTACCTCCCAGGATTTCTCGGTTGCACACATCCCGTTTCCAAAACACTTTAGTACCGTTGTGGAAATCTTTTACGGTAAATTTGAGCTGCTAGATTAGCATTTTGGTTTGCCTCGCCGTAAATTAATAACATATCGGCATATTCCCGATTGCACAATGCACGACTGATCTGTTGGACTCCACGCTACAGGTGGCGTTGTTGCCAAATTTTTAACTGGGGGAAACAATATTTTTTAAATTTTTTAAATTCTTAAGAGCAAAAAATGTAGAAAAATTGATAAAATAGGGTAGGCAAGAGGAAGAACCTTTATTCTGAGAAGTGGGGTAAATAATAGTGCAAATGGCTCGAATGGGAGCTGAATTTTACTTTTTTTATATGATTTTTCAGATGACTGCAGTATCCTCAACAATTGTGATTATAACGCTCAATGTGTCCCAAACAATGAACTACGGAAATACGAGTGTACATGCAATGAAGGATATGAAGGTATAGGTTTTTTTGTGTTTAATAATTTAAAAGTCAACATTTTTATAAGCTGAAATAGTTTTTGTCCATCTGTCAGTCGGTGTGTCATTCTGGTGACGCTCTAGCTCAAGGTTGGCACCTTAAAAAACACCTTTTTTTTAAGTCTGTACTTCTTTCTTCTAGAAACCTAATTTTTTTAATCAATACATATTTAATAAATTTTATTAGGTGACGGATTCTCTTGTCAACCAGAAGAAGAATCATGTACAAAGGTGGATAATTGTGACGTGCATGCAACATGTACTTACGATGAAAACATTGGAAAATCAAAATGTGTTTGCAATCCTGGGTATGCTGGTGATGGGCATAGCTGTACAGTCGTAGGTAAGGGAGGTTAAAAAATACCGATAATGCCATTGCACCACATCATAGTCATAGATAGTACCATAAGTGCTCAGATATGATCGAATGTTTTTTTTTATTTATCTGGTTTTCTTTTATATAAAATTGTTTTTACAGTTTGAAATGTTTAGTCAAATCTGCAGACTCGCACTTTTCAGTTTCTTAAAAATTGCTCAATTTTTGTTTTATGCTAAAAGAATATTGTATGCGCTATTTTTAATGCAGCTGCTTGGCTTTTAGTGATTTTTAGAGACAAACCTTAAAATATTTTGACAGTATATATTAACTTAACCTAAAACAGTCTCCAGCTTTTGTTAAAATTTGAATATTTATAAAGAGCATCTGAAAAATCGATTTGTGCATTTATTTTATACTTATGAAATTTGGAAATAAACTGTAAAAGGCTTTCGCGGCCATTGTATAATGTTTCAAAGGTCACATTTACCCCCGAATTTTTTTTATATCACCGATTTATTTGAAATTTTGAAGAGATCCACCCTTTTCGGGGTGGGTAATTTTTCCCAAAATCCCCCGAAATCAATAGATGAGCAAATTTAAAGTAAAAATGTCATGTCAAGTTTTTTTTTCCCGATCAAAAGTTTTTAATTATTCCGGGTTTTTTTTAAAAAATGTTTTTACCAATTATAAGGTTTTATCGAAAAAAATGTAATGAACAGCTTATAAAAAAAAAAAGAAATTAAATTATTTTTGATCTTAAAGTTCTACCTAAGGGAAGTTATAACTGCTTGAAAATCTTTTTTTTTACTGATTAATATTTTTAAACCCCAAATAACGGGAAAAGGGTACATTTTTAATAAAACGTCATGGAATATTTTTTAAAGAGATGAAAATTCCTTTAAAAAGAGCACAAAAAGTTTTTTTACTAAAAAATTTAGTGAGATATGGGGTTAAAAAGTTAAAATAAAAAAAACGAATAAAAAAATGTCATTTGTTCAAAATCAAAATTAAATTATTCCTTTCACCAATTACTTTGGGTATGTTATTCATGACATCTAAAATTTTACTGTTAGAGATGCACAGTTTGAAAAAATTAGATTAAATTATATAAGTTTTTTTGTTCATTTTTCAAAAATTTTCTTTTTTATTTTAATTCCAAAACCATTAGAGAAAAAGAAAAAATTTAAAAAGTAGAAAAATTATTTTTATACGATTATTTTCTTTTCATTTTTGTGGCATAAAAATTGACGGAGTTATAACCGATTTAAACTTTAACTATCGTGCGAGGACTGCACTTTTATTTATTATTATTATTATTTTATTTTTTTTTATTATTTGTTACAGCTGCTTGTACGTCAAATAGGGATTGTACGCAAACTGAGGAATGCCTATACCAAAACGGACGATACGAATGCGTTTGTAGAGAGGGGCATAGTAGAGACTCACAGCATATTTGCGTACCCCATGCAGCATCCTGCGGAGGTATGAATATACAGCGTGTCCGGAAAATACGTGTATACATTTTGTGACAAAGTTTTATTTGTTTTCTCTTGACGGCAGAGAGCGTTAAAAACATTAAGAAATATTAGGGTTTTTAAAGTTTCTTAATAACCTGCTAATTAATTTAAATGTTTTTGGTGTATAATAATACAGGTCCAAAAAAATAATTTGCGTGCTGGGTGTCGGACTAAGGTTTTCTGGCGTATTTATTTTTGTTGAACACGAATCTAAAGTCAAAATTGGGAGTCAAACAATATAGAAAAACACAAAAAAACCTATACGATACATACAGTAAAAAAGCACCGCCTTGAACATAGGGGGTCCTTGGAAAATTTTTGGGGATGTACCCAATTCTAAAATACCAATAATAATTTTGGGGTTTGCATCTCAACTTCCTTTCTCTTTTCTCACGTGGCGCATTTTTGGTTGGGGACTGGCGGTGATAAATTCGGAAGAATTATCTGTCCAGTTTAGTTGTTTACTACGTTTTTTTTTCAGTAAAAAGGGGGTTTTATAGGCAAGTAGCGGGAGCTAGCTAGCGTCAACCGACTTCGATCTAATTTCTTATCAGTCATAAATTTAAAATTAGTTGCTTACGAGACCGCAACGTTTGCTGCTTAAAAACCAAACATTTTCCAAAAAAAAAAAATAATTTTTTCAAATAAAAAAGGAACGTAGAAGACATTTTTAAGAAAATAATTTAATGGGGTTTTCATGAATAAAAAAAAAAAAAACTTTTTTTTCAAGTTATCAAAGATGATAAAAAAACCCAAATTTTTGAGCCAAACAAAAAACCAAGATTGTCATAAAAACGCCTTCTGACATTTGCTAGAATGTTAAGGGTAATAATTCCAAAATTTCCCCAAACCCCAAATTTTTGTAATTGCAATTCTTGTAGATTATTAGCCCTATTCTCCTGGAAACCATAAATTTATGATTTTACGTGACCTCAGAAAAAAAAATAGTTGTGTGAGACCATGAAGTGAAAATGTCGATTCATCAGTAAAAACAATGTTTGTTATAAAATGCTATTGTATTTTTCATTTCCATTACAGTTTAAAAAAATTGCCTTCGTCTAAAATGATCATCAGGGAAAATTTTTTTGGTTTTTTTTTATTTTGTAGGATCGGTATAAATTTTTTTTCAGCACTCTTTCCACTGATCTTCTGAAAAAAAAAAACCTGTTCTGTAATTGTTTTAATGGAAACTGTACGTTTTTTTATAACACTTGCCACTACCAAAATTTTTTTCATTTCCCTTTTTTGTTGAGGCACTATCGTGTTTATGTTTTCGGAGTTAAAAAATCAAAGTCAGAAAGTTTTTAATAACTGGGAAATAGTGGAAATGGGGGAGTCGGCCTGGTTAAAAATAAATTATTAAATATTTCCCCCCAATTTCCCCCAACAGGATTTCCACGGTGATTTATTCAATAATTTGAATTTTGTCTTCCTTTTAAACATCCATTATTAATAACAATAACTATTTTTAAAAAAAAAATTTTTTGCAAATAATCGACACAGTACAACTATTGCTGTCGAGGTTCGATACAAAGAACTATTTCAGAAATAAACGTATTGAATTGTTCGCGGGGAAAAAATTTTTTATCGATAAGCAATGCGTGGGGTTTTTGGGGACACCCCAAAAACGTCTAGGATCGTCCTATTTTTCGGCTCTGCGTTTTTCTGTATACCGGCAGAGACTAATTTCGACTATATAAACTATAGGAGATACAAAAAAATTCATAAAATACAGAATATAGCTTTCTAAATTGTCTATATAAAAAGAAATATAAACATTTTTGATAAATAATAAAGGACATATAAAAAAAATGTAACTTTGACAAAAAGTTTCAGTCCAAAATAAAAAATATATATATTTTATTGGGATTTTTGTGTCTTTTTTATAATAAATCATTCAATTTATTCATTTTAATTCCAAAACACTCAAAATTTGCCGAAAAAATCCAAAAATAAAAAAAAAATTAGATTTTTTCGAAGGGTAACAACTTGAAAAAATTAGGTTTGTTGATTATAACTCTAAAAATATTGCATTTAGACAAAAAAGTTAAATAACTTCAATTAAAGTTCCTGTAGAAATGCATAGTTTATATATTATAAAGTTTCGTGCCTTTTATAGTTTTTGATATTGATTTTAATTTAAAAAAAAAATATTTAAATTACCCTTTTTTCGATTTTTTTCTGTTTGACAACCCCCTATTAAGGAAAATCTTAGTCCGACACCCCCACACACCATTTTTTTTTTTTTACATGGATGTATTTTTTGGGCCCCCGGATGTATTTCCCGTTGCATTTCCAAAAAATTTTTTTTAAAACTGTTTTAAATTGAGGATTTTCATAAAAAACTTGTAAATTTTTATTCTAAACACTCCGTATTTTCCTAAATAAGTATTGATTAGCCATTTCCCCAAAAAAATTTGAAAAATTTCCCTTTAAAATTTTTTTTTGATTTATCATTTTAGGTGGTATCTTTTGAAAACGCAGAATGTTTGTTTGATGAGGATTATCAAACCTACTACTGTACTTGTAATCCCGGGTATGTAGGAGATGGTAAGTAGTGAGCCATTGCACATCCTCCTTTTTTACTAAATTCATTCCATAATCGGTTTTTAATCCCAAAACTTTTTTAAAAAAAAAAAACCCCTTTTTTGTCTAAGATCCGAATTAGAACAACCTTCGCCCTTTTTCAAACCGGGTGAAAATTTTTTGTTAATCGTGCCTTAGGAAATTTAAAATTAAAGATATTATTACAATTTTTCGGCCAACCCTGTAACATTTTAATATATATTTTACAAACTTACATTAGCATGTATACCTTCGACCAAATTTTATTTCTTTTTAAAGTGTTAAATGAAGCTCAGAAATTTTTAAAAAAATTTTAAAGGGGGTTTCTTATTTGATAGGTTTTAAAAAAAAAATTATTTTTTGCATAAACTTTTTCCCCCAAAAACCCCTTTTCCCCAGTCTTCCACTAATTTTTTCACAACTTGCGGCAATTTGAGCTTTTTATTCAAAATACAGCAATTTTTCTTTTTTACTTGTGGAGAGACAAATCTTCCCCTAAATTTTATTTTCCCCCGGAATGCGGTAAAAGGGGGGTTTTTTAAACATCTCACCATTGGGACCCTCAAAACTATAGGAGATAAAGGGGTTTAAAATTTGGGGGAAAGTTGGGCATTTATGTGACCAACAATATACCGTTTAGAAAGTTTAAAAATTTCCCCAGTAATTCCGGGGAATCCGGAAAAAAAAAAAATTTTTGGGGAAAAAAACGTTTTTTTTTTTTCCTGGGTTTTTTTTTTAACGAATTCCAAAATAAATAATACATTTGCATTGTCACTTTTTCCGCTCTATCGAAGGGTTCATAGTTTTGCAACTCGACGTTTCGTTTTTCCGTAACCATCATCAATTTTTTTTTTTTATGGCCCCAAAAGGGGGGAAAATTCCCAAATTTAAATGGCCCTTTTTATCACATTTTCAACGATGTATCATAAGTTCCCCCTTTTTGCCCGGAAAATCCAAAAAAATTTTAAAGAATTTTTTTAAAAAGTAGTTGGCTTGATTTTCAAATCGTGACGTGTAAATGACATTCTGTGTTTACTGTCAGTTGTGGTGTCGTTAAAAAGGGGAAATTTACCAATGAAGAAAAACGAGATATGGTAAAACTTTATTACAAAAAAGAAGGAACAGTGTGAAAACATCGGAAGTGTATCTTCTGTATCCCAAAAGACGACAACCTCATCGAACTTTATTCAAATTATTGGATAGATACTTCGCTGAGTATGGTTCGTTTGAAAGCCTCTAGACAACAAAATGACAACCGAAGGGTTTTAAAAAAACAGAAAATTACTAAAAACTAGAACTAAAAATTATAAAAAAATGTTCAAAATGCTGCCCGTCATTTTCTAAACAAATCGCCACTCTTCTCTGTATGTTATTAACTGCGCGATTTATTTCTTTTTTTTTAAATTTTTCCCCAAACTCCTAACGATTTTGGGTTTAAAGGGTTCCTCGATATTTTAGTATTCGCCTTCCCCAAAAAATTTTCGGTTTTTTCAACGTACCCCAAAAAAATGTATCGAGGAATTGAGATCTGGAGCCCCTGGCGGGCCCATCCCCCGGCCCATTATTCCCAATCTACCTGTCACCAAACCTTTGGGAAAAGATAATCAGATACTTATCTTGTGTTGTGAGGTGGAGCACCATCGTTTTGGGAACCAAATACTGTTGTAGTTTGCTAATGGTAAATCGTCCAAATAGTCTTCAAAAGTTGACGTCAAAAACTGATAATACATTTCAGCGTTCAAATTTCCGTTAAAAAAAAGAGGTCCCAAAATTCATAATATTTCGTTTTTTTCCCGGGTATCTCCGGAATTACTCGGGAAATTTTTAAACTTTCAAAAAGGTATATTGTTGGTCACCCAAATGCCCAACTTTGCCCCAATTTAACCATCTTCGTATTCCTATAGTTTTCGAGATCCCAATGGTGAGAGTCAATTTGAAAACCCCCGGGAGACCACGAAATGGTCCCTTATCAACCCAAAATTTAAAAAAATTTTTTTTTTTAAAAAAAGGGGTTTTTAAAAAGCATAAAGTTTGAATTTTTTTTCCGAAATCTTCAAAACCCCAAAAATTTTAAGTTAATAGTTTTCCGTGTATTTAAGCTAACAGATTAAAAAGCCGCCTGGTTTTTTAGTTTTAGATAGGCCCCAAAAACTAAATTTTGTGAAGGGAGTAAACGTCAATTTTTTTGAGGCAGTTATCTTCAAAAAACATAGCTTTGGTTGTAATGAATATTTTTAGCTAAAAATTTATGTGTATTCTCTTAAAACACTTATAAATTAATGATACAAGTTCCAAATTTTTATCTCTTCATTCATCTTTACAAAAAACTCTCAAAAAATGCATAAAAATCAGACCGTCAAACCAGAGAACTTCCTTAAAATAAAAAAAAAATACTTCAAAGCCTGGCAACTCTGATTTTTGATCGATTATTGCAGGCAACCTTATACCACCGGGTTTGCAATAAAATTATTTTTATTTAAGTATAACATTTATTTGGTAAGCAGATGAGTGCAAATTACAAAATCCACTTACTTCTTCATACCCAACCAATAAGTTATGACCAGGACAAGTTAGGCAACGCAACGTCTCCATATATCCTTTTGGCTTTATACTTCTAAATGTGATTTAATTTTTTTAGTAATCAGAAGTATGAGAGTATTTAAAAAAAATTGTCATGGCCTTGACTATAATTTTTTAGGCATCTCATTACATATTTTATTTGATAAAAAAATAGTTTTCATCCGGTTGGCAAATAGGTAAAGATCGCCTCTAATCCCGCTCCCGTACTATAATTCTGGCTCCTACGCTCAATTTTCTACTCTTTTAGGTATAACCGAATGTAAACTAAAACCAATCGGCTGCGACACCCTCAATAACTGCGGACTTCACGCAACATGTCAGTACGAAGAACAGGAACTAACTTACGTTTGTAGATGCAACCCTGGGTTCTTTGGAGACGGTTTTAACTGCTACGTCGAAAGAAACTGTCATGTTGATCCAACCATGTGTGATCCAAATGCCCAATGTTACGCAGGTAGGTTTAGAAAACCACAAATGCTAGAATTTTCTTCCCTCAACGATTTTTAAAAGAACTTTTACAAAAACTTTGCGATTGAATATGAAAAGAACCGGAAATTTGGGGAATTCCAAAATGTATCGTGTAGAGGAGAAAAAATACTTTGACTCTATTCTACGTCGTATTTAAAGGGAAAAGGGGCATCGTGTTAAGCAAGAAAGTACTATGAACTACAAAAAAAAAAAAAACCTATGAATTTAGGAAATTGCATATTATTTATTTTTGGCATATGGATTTAGCAACTGAAGAAGAATATTAGATTCTAACATAAAGTTTGACTGAGATCCCGTTGAAGATGAAAGGATATGAAAAAATTTATTAGCTCTCATACTTAAAATTATTTAAAAAAAAACATACACATTATACATAGGAAGAGTACCCCTATAAAAAAACCACATCAGATCTTCTTTTATCTGTTACAATAACTGGTTTAAGTACCTTGACATCCTAGTAATCCCAGATGGTCGCTCTTGACCTAAGACTTTTTCTTTATTTCTACGATTTTTCACCTATACTTTATTCATAACTCTTAGTTTCCACTCTAATCAAAATATATCAGTTATGGTAGATTCGCCCCACCAAGTTAATGCTAGGGTACACCCGGGGGTTAATGACACCAACTCTAGTTCTTTTTTTACGCAATATTCCCTTTTTTACTTTCAATCTCATAATCCCCATCATTGCTCTTGACCAAGGCTTTTGACCTGTCTGCTTTGTGCGCCCCTTTTTCTAGCTTTATTTCTACGATTTTTTTCCTATGCTTTATTCATAGCTTTTTTGGGTTTTATTCTAATCAAAACTATATAGTTATAGAAAGATTCTAGTTCTCACCAAGTTAATGCTGGAAAACCGGGGGACAGTACTGACCCCCAAATCTAGTTTTTTTTTTTTGCAATATTTCTCTTTCCTTTCAATCCATAATCCCAGATCTTGCTCTTGACCTAAGGCTTTTGCCCTGTCTGCATGATGCGCCCCCCTTTTCTAGCTTTTTTCTTCGATCTTCACCTATCTTTATTCATAGCTTTTGGGGTTTTCCCTTTAATAAAAAAATTTTTATTTAGTTATGGTTCTAGTTTTCACCAAGTTAATGTTTTGGGATACACCGGGGCCCGGGGGTCTGACCCAACTCTAGTTCTTTTTACCTTTTTTCTTTTTTCACTTTCAATCCCATAACCCCAGATCTTGCTCTTGACCAAAGGTTTTTTCCCCCATGATGCCCCCTTTTAAAAAAACTTTTTTTCTACGATTTTTTTCCTATCTTTATTAATAGCTTTTTTTTCCCCATTTTTAACCCAAAACTAATCATTTAAAGGTAGATTCTATTTCCCACCAAGTTAATGCTAGGAAAACCCAGGGCCAGTATTGACACCAACTCTGGTTCTTTTTTAAAAATTCTCTCCACTTTCAATCCCTTTTCCAATATTTTTGCCTGGCGACCCTGTAATTTTTAAGTTTTTTCCAGACCAATCAAAAGGGGTTTGGATTTAAAAAACAAATTTGGAGAATTCAGTATCTCTTTAAAAAAAATATTGGATAGGGGCTTTTGATGCCTCAAATATGCAATGGTCGCTGTGGGAAAAAGCTGATAAACTGTCCCCCGATAAAATAAAATATCTTTTGTTTCAGATGCAAATAGACGATACGTTTGCCAATGTAACCCCAAAATATGTTGGAAATGGAACTATATGCAAGGAAATAGCTAGAGGAAAAGGGCAATTTCTTATTGCTAAATCAAGGTAAAATTTTTGTTAAGCAAAAATAAAAAAAAACTATCAAATTTTTTTTAATATGCTGTAAAATTTTTATAGGAATGGCAACACTAAAAGTTCCGATGGAACCCACGAAAAAAATATGGGCAAACCCTTTCCCCAAAAAAAACCATACCAGACAGCTGTTGGCCCAGATATCGTTTATGGAAGGAAGAGTTTACTGGACTGATATCAGTGGAAGAGCTATCAGAAGCTCTTTGTACAATGGCAGCGATAAAGTTGATTTTATTAATACACGAAAAAATATACTATAAAAATTTTTAACCCCCTTTAAAAACGTACTTTCTCACGGAAAAACCAAAAATTCAATTAAAAAAAAAAAAATTTAAAAAAGAAAACCAAAGTGTGTGAAAAAAAATTTTTTGGAAGGGTTTTAAAAAAAAAAGGTTTTTAAAAAATTTTAAAAAAAATTCTTTGGGGCCCAAAAAAAATTTTTATTTTAAATTTTTTTTAAAATAATTTTTTTAAAAAATTTTTTAAAAAAATTTTTTTAAAAAGGGGGGTCCCCCGAAGGGGGGGGCTGTTGAATTTTGGGGGTTTCCCAAATATCTACTGGACCGATTCAACATCCGACAAATAGAAGTAGCCAATTTGGATTCAAGAGAAGAAGAAAACTTTTAGACTGCCTGGTAAATCCAAGAGGCAAGTTTGTTAACAAAAAAAAATTTTTTATTTTTTTAGGGGGGGAAATGTTGCTTTCAGGTATTGCTGTTCATCCACAAAGAGGTAAAATATTTTTTTGGGGGGATTGGGACAAAAACTCATCCTAAAATTGAATGGGCCAATGCTGATGGATCAGATGAAGGATATTCCTAGAAGGTATAGAGTAGAATGATATTCTTTTTATCCCGTGTAACATACTTTCCGTAAAAAGGGACATTTGGAACCTGGCTGGCGAAACTAGTATGAAATCAAATAGGTTCTACCAGTCTCTTACAATAAATGGCAATAGAATACAGCATCTTCTTTTTTTGAAAAAAAAGTTTTTTTTTTAATATTTTTAAAAGTTTTTTTCCCCCAAATTTTTTAAAATTGTAGGTCCAGCTGTATCTCTACCAAACTCTTTAGCCATAGACTACGACACTAAAAAGTTGTGCTACACGGATGCTGGAACAAAAAAAATTTAGTGCGTTCATATTGATAACCGACAAATACAAACAATTCTTTAATTGTACTTACCCATTTGGAATTGCAATTACGGATAAGCATGTTTATTGGTCCGATTGGATATCGTAAGTATTTGCCATCCATTGGTGTTAGATGAAGATAAATATCTCATTAAACTCTTGACTATCAGGAGTTTATACAAGACTATGTCAGAAGAAAAGAATAACTTGATATTTTTTTCGATTATGAGCAATGCTTATTTTGATAGATTACCACACTTTTGTTTTGCACAAATAAATTCTGACTGCCTTGGTACTAACAGCAACTCCATTTTATACACACATTAACCATTTCTTGGTTAATGTGAGTATAAAATGCAAAAAATTAGAGTTTTAAGTTTTTTGTGTTTATCTTGACACAAACAAAATTTTATTTTTTAATAAACTTTACCTTTTAGCAGCACCTTTCTTATATTAAAATAAAATAAAAAATGTTATTAACATGGGTCCGGAAATGCCCGTTTTCAAGCTAGGGCCTAGTAAAAAATTGGTATTGGGAACGGTTTTTAAAAAATTACGTTTTTTAAATATAATTTCACAGATTTGTATTAAATGTTATGTATTAACGATATGAAAAATAAATTACCATACGGCTGATAAAGGTTAAATTTTTGACGGCAGGGGTTGTTGTGGTTATAGTTTTACTGTTTTTTTAATTTTTGGTTAAACTGTTTTATAGTTTATTTTGTTTTCTAGAAATATTAATTTAAAGAAAATATTATTTGCTTTTTACCAGTATTTTTTTTTATTAATTAAAAATTAAATTTTTTATATATTATGAAGATCTAGTCTGCTCTTGCAATAATAGTTACAAAAAACATGGAAAGATGAAAGATTAATTTATTTTAAAATATTAGAGATATAAAACATTTATTTTTATAAAAATTATATAAAATAGAAAAATTAAACTTTCTTGAAAACAATTTTCGTAATTTTTTTTCTGTTTTAAATAATATAAATGAAAATTGATTATGGTCGTGTGAACGTAAGAATGTAGGGAATGAGGAAACTTTATATTTTTATTTAAACAAATTTCCACAGCAATTGGAATGTACATATTAGGAAATCGCCACAATTTTCCCTTCGAAAATGCAAATTGTAAAAAAATAAAAATTTAGCATTTCACTAACATACTATTTTGTTGGAAAGACAAACATTAAAAAATATAATACAATAATTTATGTGCTGCACTCGTCCGATGATGAAAAAAATATTTTCAGTATTTTTTTTTTTTGAAAATTAAAAAAAGTATTTTTTAAGTTTTTCGTCAATAAAATGATAAATAATTTTTAAAAAATATTTTTCAAAAATATCAATTTTTGGATTTTTCAATTTTTTTCATTTTTTTTTTAATTAACATTTTTGATTTTTTTAATTATTGTATTTTTGATAAACTTTAGGATTAAAAATATTTGACAACACAAAAACATGTAATCATGTTGATTTTACATTTCAAAAAAAGTGGAGCTGCGATTGCAAGAGCAGAGTAGCTCTTCATAATAATATATAAACAATAATTTTTAAAAATATAATAAAAATATTTTTATTCTAGAAAAAAGCCAAATAATTTTGCCTTTAAAACTTCTTTATTTCAATTTTTTTTTTTTTTTGTAAAGTTGAGTTAATAATAAACGGTCAATTCCGAATAAAAAAAGGTAAAAGTTCAAAACGATAGATCCTGTATTAATTAAAAACCGTTCTCAATTCCAACCCTTTACCAGCTTAAAAACAGGGCATTTTCCGACCTCGGTCAATAGAAACTTTTTTTTATTTTACCCAAGC
>JAHBCN010012774.1:26055-42702 GCA_019359885.1 Listronotus oregonensis
GACAAAAAGGTTAAATAACTTCAATTAAAGTTCCTGTAGAAATGCATAGTTTATGTATTATAAAGTTTCGTGTCTCTTATATAGTTTTTAAGATATTGACATTTTAATTAAAAAAAAATCGTATTTGAAATTATGCCTTTTCTTGATTTTTTGCTGTTTGACACCCAATATCGTATTTAGCGAAAATCTCCGACACCCCACACACACCATTTTTTTTTGATACATGGATGTATTTTGGTCCCTGGATGTATTTCCCGTTGCATTTCCAAAAAATTTTTTTTAAAATCTGTATATAAATTGAGGATTTTCATAAAAATCTTGTACACTTATATTCTAAACACTCCGTATGTTTCCTAAATAAGTATTGATTAGCCATTTCCTAAAAAAATTAGGAATTTCCTTAATTAGTTTAGATTTATCATTTTAGGTGGTATCTGTGTAGAAAACGCAGAATGTTTGTTTGATGAGGATTATCAAACCTACTACTGTACTTGTAATCCCGGGTATGTAGGAGATGGTAAGTAGTGAGCCATTGCACATCCTCCTTTTTTACTAAATTCATTGCATAATCGGTTTTTAATCCAAATCTCTTTTAAAAAACTAAATTCTTATTAGTCTAAGATCCGAATTAGACACAACCTTCGCCCATCTGCAAACCGGATGAAAATTTTTGTTAATCGTGCCTTAGGAAATTTAAAATTAAAGAGATTATTACAATTTTTCGGCCAACCCTGTAACATTTTAATATATATTTTACAAACTTACATTAGCATGTATACCTTCGACCAAATTTTATTTCTTTTTAAAGTCTTAAATGAAGCTGCTAGAAATTTTAAAAATTTAAGGAGGTTCTCTGATTTGATAGGTTCAAAAAATAAATTATTTTTTGCATAAACTGTTTCCTTAAATCGCGTTTACACCAGTCTTCCACTAAGTTTTTCACAACTTGCGGCAATTTGATGCTTTTTATTCAAAATACAGCAACTTTTTCTGTCTTTTACTTGTGGAGAGACAAATCTTCCACTAAATTTTAGTTTCCCGCGGAATGTCGGTAAAATCGGGTGTTTCAAATTCGACTCTCACCATTGGGATCTCGGAAACTATAGGAGATACGAAGATGGTTAAATTGGGGCAAAGTTGGGCATTTATGTGACCAACAATATACCGTTTAGAAAGTTTGAAAATTCCGAGTAATTCCGGAGATATCCGGAAAAAAACGAAATTTTGGAAAATCGTTTTATTTGGGTTTCTTTTTCAACGAATTCCAGAATAAATAATACATTTGCATTGTCACTTTTTCCGCTCTATCGAATGGTGTTCATAGTTTTGCAACTCGACGTTTCGTTTTTCCGTAACCATCATCAACTTTTTTTTTCTTATGGACGCCATATGGAAATTCCACAAATTTGAATGGCCCTTTTTATCACATTTTCAACGATTTATCATAAGTTACCCTTGTTGCCCGGAAAATCCGAAAAAATATCTAGAATATTTTTATAACGTAGTTGGCTTTGATTTCTCAAATCGGTGACGTGTAAATGACATTCTGTGTTTACTGTCAGTTGTGGTGTCGTTAAAAATGGAATTCACCAATGAAGAAAAACGAGATATGGTAAAACTTTATTACAAGAATGATAGGAACAGTGTGAAAACATCGGAAGTGTATCTTAACTCGTATCCCGAGAGACGACAACCTCATCGAACTTTATTCAAATTATTGGATAGATACTTCGCTGAGTATGGTTCGTTTGAAAGCCTCTAGACAACAAAATGACAACCGAATGGTTTAAATAACAGAAAATTACTAAAAACTAGAACTAAAAAATTATAACAAATGTTCAAAATGCTGCCCGTCATTTTCTAAACAAATCGCCACTCTTCTCTGTATGTTATTAACTGCGCGATTTATTTCTCTTCTTCTTAATCTTCCAAACTCCCTAACGATGTTGAGTTGAAGTTCCTCGATATTTTAGTATTCGCCTTGCCCATAAATTCGATTTTTCAACGTATCCCATAAAAATGTATCGAGGACATTGAGATCTGGAGACCTAGCTGGCCATCTTACCGGCCCATTATTCCCAATCCACCTGTCACCAAACCTTTCGGAAAGATAATCAGATACTTGTCTTGTGTTGTGAGGTGGAGCACCATCGTGTTGGAACCAAATACTATTGTAGTTTGCTAATGGTAAATCGTCCAAATAGTCTTCAAAAGTTGACGTCAAAAACTGATAATACATTTCAGCGTTCAAATTTCCGTTGAAAAATGAGGTCCCAAAATTCTATTTTTATAAATGCCTGCCCAGACATTAAGACTGAATCGCACTTGGGGTCGTAATTCTCGAAACTGCCGGGGATTGTTTATGCTCCAAATGTGTTCATTGTTTCGATTAAATATTCCACAATTGGTGAAAGTGCTCTCATCTGTCCAAATAACATTTTCTAGAAAAGCTGGAAAATCGGGTCGCCTTTGTAGCCAATCACAAAATTGTAATCGCCTTTCAGAATCACCAGGGTGCAGTTTTTGCGATATGTGGATTTTGTAGCATTTGGAACCACTTTTCCTGATCTCTCTCCAAACAGACGTGTGCGAAGAAACATCCAAATCAGGTGTATCTGGCGTGTGGATTTACCTGGATTCGTATTTATCTACAAAATATGTATTAGTTTTTCATAAACGGTTTAATATTTTTTACAGTCGATCGCAAAGTAACTAATTCCTAAATTCGAACTAAGTCATAAAGTCGACGCATGCCCGGTATGTATTTGAAAATTGCCGCGTTCGTCAACATTTTTCCGAATAGATAATCGATTAGGTACTTTGCGTCCTAAAACGAATGTTAACATTAATTATACCTCATTTACGATGTTTTCTTTACTTTCCTCATCCATTCTGTCCCCATATTTTTGTCTGGGCTTTTCAAACGAACCATACTCAGCGAGGTTTCTATCCAATAATTTGAATAAAGTTCGATGAGGTTGTCGTCTCTCGGGATACGAGTTAAGATGCACTTCCGATGTTTTCACACTGTTCCTATCATTCTTGTAAAAAGTTTTACCATATCTAGTTTTTCTTCATTGGTGAATTCCATTTTTAACGACACCACAACTGACAGTAAACACAGAATGTCATTTACACGTCACCGATTTGAGAAAGCAAAGCCAACTACGTTTTAAAAATATTCTAGTTAATTTTTCGGATTTTCCAGGCAACAAGGGTAACTTATGATACATCGTTGAAAATGTGATAAAAAGGCCATTCAAATTTGTGAATTCCCATATGGCGTCCATAAGAAAAAAAGTTGATGATGGTTACGGAAAAACGAAACGTCGAGTTGCAAAACTATGAACACCATTCGATAGAGCGGAAAAAGTGATAATGCAAATGTATTATTTATTTTGGAATTCGTTGAAAAAGAAACCCAGGAAAAAAATAAAACGATTTTCCAAAATTTCGTTTTTTTCCGTATATCTCCGGAATTACTCGGAATTTTCAAACTTTCTAAACGGTATATTGTTGGTCACATAAATGCCCAACTTTGCCCCAATTTAACCATCTTCGTATCTCCTATAGTTTCCGAGATCCCAATGGTGAGAGTCGAATTTGAAACACCCGGTAGATCACGAAATGGTCTACTATCAACCTAAAATTTAAAAAAATTCAATTTTTTTTTAACAAAAGGTTGACAAAAAATGCATAAAGTTTGAATTTTTTTGTTCCGAAGTCTGTCTTCCGTGTATTTAAGCTAACAGATTAAAATGCCGCCGGGTTTTTTTAGTTTTAGATGAGCCAATAAGCTAATTTCGTGAAGGGAGTAAACGTCCATTTTTTTGAGGCAGTTATCTTCAAAGCGCTATAGCTTTGGTTGTAATGAATATTTTTAGCTAAAAATTTATGTGTATTCTCTTAAAACACTTATAAATTAATGATACAAGATCCAAATTTCTATCTCTTCATTGATCTTCACAAAAAACTCTCAAAAAATGCATAAAAATAAGACCGTCAAAAAAACGCTCAATGTTCTACTCTTTTAGGTATAACCGAATGTAAACTAAAACCAATCGGCTGCGACACCCTCAATAACTGCGGACTTCACGCAACATGTCAGTACGAAGAACAGGAACTAACTTACGTTTGTAGATGCAACCCTGGGTTCTTTGGAGACGGTTTTAACTGCTACGTCGAAAGAAACTGTCATGTTGATCCAACCATGTGTGATCCAAATGCCCAATGTTACGCAGGTAGGTTTAGCTAGCCACAAATGCTAGAATTTTCTTCCCTCAACGATTTTTAAAAGAACTTTTACAAAAACTTTGCGATTGAATATGAAAAGAACCGGAAATTCGGCGCAAATTTCCAAAATGGTATCGTGTAGAGGAGAAAAGTACTATAGACTCTATTCTACGTCGTATTTAGGAAAGGAGCATCGTGTTAAGCAAGAAAGTACTATGAATCTACAAAAAAAAACATCCTCTGAATTTAGGAAATTGCATATTATCCATTTTTGGCATATGGATTTAGCAACTGAAGAAGAATATTAGATTCTAACATAATGTTTGACTGTAGATCCAGTAGCAAGGTGAAAGGATATGAAAAAATTTATTAGCTCTCATACTTAAAATTATTTAAAAAAATACATACACATTATACATAGGAGAGAGTACCTCTATAAAAGATCCACATCAGATCTTCTTTTATCTGTTACACATAACTGGTTTAAGTACCTTGACATCCTAGTGAATCCCAGATGGTCGCTCTTGACCTAAGACTTTTGCTTTATTTCTACGATTTTTCACCTATACTTTATTCATAGCTCTTCAGTTTCCACTCTAATCCAAACTATATCAGTTATGGTAGATTCTAGCTCTCACCAAGTTAATGCTAGGATACACCAGGGCTTAGTACTGACACCAACTCTAGTTCTTTTTTTACGCAATATTCTCTCTTTCACTTTCAATCTCATGAATCCCAGATCATTGCTCTTGACCTAAGGCTTTTGACCTGTCTGCTATGATGCGCTCCTTTACTAGCTTTATTTCTACGATCTTTCACCTATGCTTTATTCATAGCTCTTTGGTTTCCATTCTAATCAAAACTATATCAGTTATAGTAGATTCTAGTTCTCACCAAGTTAATGCTAGGATACACCAGGGCACAGTACTGACACCAACTCTAGTTCTTTTTCACGCAATATTGTCTCTTTCGCTATCAATTCCATCAATCCCAGATCGTTGCTCTTGACCTAAGGCTTTGGATCTGGTCTGTCATGATGCGCTCGTTTACTAGCTTTCTTTCTACGATCTTTCACCTATACTTTATTCATAGCTCTTTAGTTTCCACTTTAATCCAAACTATATTAGTCATGGTTCTAGCTCTCACCAAGTTAATGCTGGGATACACCAGGGCTCAGTACTGACCAACTCTAGTTCTTTTTCACGCAATATTATCTCTTTCACTATCAATCCCATCAATCCCAGATCGTTGCTCTTGACCTAGTCTTGCCATGATGCTCTCCTTTACTAGCTTTCTTTCTACGATCTTTTGTCTATACTTTATTCATAGCTCTTTAGTTTCCACTCTTATCCAAACTACATCAGTTACGGTAGATTCTAGCTCCCACCAAGTTAATGCTAGGATATACCAGTGCTCAGTATTGACACCAACTCTAGTTCTTCTTCACGTAATATTCTCTCATTCACTATCAATCCCATCAATAGTTTTGCTGGCGACACTGTAATATTTAGTTTTCCAGACCAATCAGCAAGACTGATTTGAAAAACAAGTGTGGAGCAATGCAGATATCTCTTTAAAAAAAATATTGGATAGGGGCTTTTGATGCCTCAAATATGCAATGGTCGCTGTCGTAAAAAGCTGATAAACTGTCCCCCGATAAAATAAAATATCTCTCTGTTTCAGATGCAAATAGACGATACGTTTGCCAATGTAATCCAAACTATGTTGGAAATGGAACTATATGCAAGGAAATAGCTAGAGGAGAGGGCAATTTCTTATTGCTAAATCAAGGTAAAATTTTTGCTTAAGCAAAAATAAAAAAAAGACTATCAAATTAGTTTTTAATATGCTGTAAATTTCTATAGGAATGGCAACACTAAAAGTTCCGATGGAACCCACGAAAAGAAATATGGGCAAACCCATTCAAATAAAACCATACCAGACAGCTGTTGGCCTAGATATCGATTGTATGGAAGGAAGAGTTTACTGGACTGATATCAGTGGAAGAGCTATCAGAAGCTCTTTGTACAATGGCAGCGATAAAGTTGATTTTATTAATACACGTAAGTATATACTATAATAAATATTATCCTTACAAATGCAAAAACGTACTTTCTCACGGAAGACCAAAGATTCAATAAAAAAAATCATTAAATCTCGAGACCAAAGTGTGTGAAAAAATTTTGGCAAGTTTTAAAAAATTAGCCAAGAATACTTCTGGCGAAAAATGTTATCATACCCATACTTTTTTTGGGCAGAAATAAGTTTAAAATTTTAATTTTTAAGGAATTGGATCCCCTGAAGGGCTAGCTGTTGATTGGGTATCCAGAAATATCTACTGGACCGATTCAACATCCGACATAATAGAAGTAGCCAATTTGGATTCAAAGAGAAGAAGAAAACTATTTAGTACTGCTCTGGTAAATCCAAGAGGCAAGTTTGTTAACTAAATGTTTAGGTATTTGTGAGGTAGAACTGTTGCATTTCAGGTATTGCTGTTCATCCACAAAGAGGTAAAATATTTTGGTCTGATTGGGACAGAACTCATCCTAAAATTGAATGGGCCAATGCTGATGGATCAGATAGAAGGATATTCCTAGAAGGTATAGAGTAGAATGATATTCTTTTTTATCTGTGTAACATACTTGTCCGTAAAGGAGTACATTTGGAACCTGGCTGACGAATCTAGTATGAAATCAAATAGGTTCTACCACGTCTCTTACAATAAATGGCAATAGAATACAGCATCTTCTTTACTTGATAAGAAGTTATTTTTTTAATAGTTTTAATGTTGTTTTCCTAATTTTTAATATTGTAGGTCCAGCTGTATCTCTACCAAACTCTTTAGCCATAGACTACGACACTGAACAGTTGTGCTACACGGATGCTGGAACTAAAAAAATTGAGTGCGTTCATATTGATAGCCGACAAATACAAACAATTGCAGTGAATTGTACTTACCCATTTGGAATTGCAATTACGGATAAGCATGTTTATTGGTCCGATTGGATATCGTAAGTATTTGCCATCCATTGGTGTTAGATGAAGATAAATATCTCATTAAACTCTTGACTATCAGGAGTTTATACAAGACTATGTCAGAAGAAAAGAATAACTTGATATTTTTTTCGATCATGAGCAATGCTTATTTTGATAGATTACCACACTTTTGTCTTGCACAAATAAATTCTGACTGCCTTGGTACTAACAGCAACTCCATTTTATAGACACATTAACCATTTCTTGGTTAATGTGAGTATAAAATGCAAAAAATTAGAGTTTTAAGTTTTTTGTGTTTATCTTGACACAAACAAAATTTTATTATTTTTAATAAACTTTTACCTTTTAGCAGCACCTTTCTTATATTAAAATAAAATAAAAAAATGTTATTGACATGGGTCCGGAAATGCCCGTTTTCAAGCTAGGGCCTGGTAAAAAATTGGTATTGGGAACGGTTTTTAAAAAATTACAGGTACTAGGAAAACGTTTTTTAAATATAATTTCACAGATTTGTATTAAATGTTATGTAGTTAACGATATGAAAAATAAATTACCATACGGCTGATAAAGGTTAAATTTTTGACGGCAAGCTTGTTGTGGTTATAGTTTTACTGTTTTTTTAATTTTGGTTTTAAACTTTTTTATAGTTTTTTTTTGTTTTCTAATAATTTAAAGAAAATATGATTTGCTTTTTACCAGTATTTTTTTTATATTAATTAAAAATTAAATTCTTTTATATATTATAAAGATCTAGTCTGCTCTTGCAATAATAGTTACAAAAAACATGGAAAGATGAAAGATTAATTTATTTTAAAATATAAGAGATATAAAACATTTATTTTATAAAAATTATATAAAATAGATAAATTAAACTTTCTTGAAAACAATTTTCGTAATTTTTTTTCTGTTTTAAATAATATAAATGAAAATTGTTTTATGGTCGTGTGAACGTAAGAATGTAGGGGAATGAGGAAACTTTATATTTTTATTTAAACAAATTCCACAGCAATTGGAAATGTACATATTAGGAAATCGCCACAATTTTCCTTCGAAAATGCAAATTGAAAAAAAAAATAAAAATTTGGCATTTCATAACATACTATTTTTTTGGAAAGACAAACATTAAAAAATATAATACAATAATTTATGTACTCGTCCGATGATGAAAAAAAATATTTTCGTTATTTTTTTTATTTTTTTTTGAAAATTAAAAAAAGTATTTTTTAAGTTCTTCGTCAATAAAATGATAAATAATTTTTAAAAAATATTTTTGAAAAATATCAATTTTTGGATTTTTCAATTTTTTTCCATTTTTTTTTTTTAATTAACATTTTTGATTTTTTTAATTATTGTATTTTTGATAAACTTTAGGATTAAAAATATTTGACAACACAAATACATGTAATCATGTTGATTTTACATTTCAGAAAAAGTGGAGCTGCGATTGCAAGAGCAGAGTAGCTCTTCATAATAATATATAAACAAGTAATTTTTAAAAATATAATAAAAATATTTTTATTCTAGAAAAAAACCAAAAATAATTTTGCCTTTTAAAACTCTATTTCAATTTTTGTTTTGTAATTGGGTTAATAATAAACGGTAAATTTCCCGAATAAAAAGGTAAAGTTCAAAACGATAGTCCTTTAATTAAAACTTTTCTCAATTCCTTTTTACCGGGTTTAAAAAACCCGGGCATTTTCCGACTTAGGTCAATAAAAATTTTTATTTTTTTAAAGCGTAAGCTTTTTAAAGACATCCTTTTTTATTTATATATATATATATATATATATATATATATATATATATATATATATATATATATATATATATATATATATATATATATATATATATATATATATATATATATAATATAGGGTGTTGCTCCGTCGAGCGGGACATAGGGATCCCATGTAAATTTTAAGTGGTTATTGGTTATTTATTTTAGAAAATATTATTAGGATTTTTAAAAGAGCACGAAAAGTTGTACCCAGTGTACAATTTCAGCTCTTCTCAGTTCGCCAGCTAAGAGATAAATGCTAAAATAGAGTTGAATCTCCTATCTTCTTACGCCTCTGTATTATTAGAAGTTTATAATAAAATACCAGAAAAATGATTTAACCTCTTACTCTTAAGTTGTCAGATCAATGTCAAATCATTTTTAAATAATGAACTACTGAAATCAGGAAAAAATCACTATTATAAAATGGTTTTATCAGGGAAATAGTTATCGAAGAGTAGCGGACATGTTTGCAGCCTATTTTCCCAATAGGCCAATACCAAGTAAATCGACAATAAGATAAAAAAATTTGAAACTACAGGCACAGTAATCAATAATTGCAAATGTGAAGAAAATCGACGTGAAAATCAGAGACAAAATGTACAAAACGAGAGGGATTTAGACGTGATACTTTGTGTAGAAGAGTCCGAAGGAAACATTAGCACGAGACAACTGGAGGGCATTACTGGACAAGATCACACCACAATATCTCGAATTTTAAAAAGATGTAAATAGCACGCTTACAAGTACGAAAGACACCAAGAATTAAGAGACAGAGACTAAATACGACGACAGGAAATTTGCTTTGAGATGATGGAGAGGACAAACACTGACAGAGGTTTTTTACAAAATATTTGCTTTACTGACGAATGCACTTTTACATTGAACAACGAACCCAACATTCAAAATTGCCGGTACCGGAGTAACGAAAACCAAAATCGATTTGTTGAGACAAGGACTCAATATCCCCAAAAAATTAATGTTTTTCCTTGACCGAAATTTGAATGCGGAGTACTTTCTGGAACCTTTAGAGGAACAAATTTTGCCTGCTTTAAACAACCTTGCTCGTGAAAATCAAGAGATTTGGTATCAAATGGATGGCTGCCCAGCACACAGTACCAGAGCTGTGCGCGAATACTTGAACAACGCATTTAATAACGACATCATAGCCCCGAACCACGCAATATTTTGGCCAGCCAGGTCTCCGGATATTTTGCCAAACGATTTTTTTCTATGGGGACATTTAAAAACTAAGCTTTATACCAATAAAAAATATAAAAATTTAGACCAGCTAAGGAATGCTATTTCCGCTGAATGTGCCAGAATATCGATCGTAAGAAATGAGTTTTATAATCGTTTAGGTTATTGTCTGGCAGTTAATGGAGGAATATTTGAGTATTTGATTAAATCCTGATATTTTCGTAATAAATTGATTTCTAAATGTAGATAAATTTGTTTTATTGTCTTGCGTAACTGTGAGTGCATGTGTTGGAATTAGCTGTAAACTAAAATGAAATGCGAGGATTCTTTATGAAATTCCCGTATAAAAATGTTCAGTTTTGGCAATGACATTATAAATTAATGATCTAAATTGTCACTGATAAATCTATATGGTGTTTTTATTATTGTTTTCTAGAGTACAGGGTGTATAATGAGATACTACGTTGCAGAAGTATTTAAGCAGTTTACTCTTTACTGGTTGGTTGAAAAATGCTCAAATTTTCATTTTGGGTGGAACTTATTGTGCTCTTCAATAAATCCTAATAGAATTTTTTTCTAAAATAATTAGGGGAGCCAATATTTGACTACTTCAAAATTTACATGGATTCCCTATGTCTCGGCAGCAACACAAAAATATATATATATATATATATATATATATATATATATATATATATATATATATATATATATATATATATATATATATATATATATTTTTTCCCCAAAGGTTTGTACTTTCGTCATCAATGACGTCATTATTGGGGAAAAAGGGGGTTGTGTGTAATTCATATAAATTCAATGCTGTTAAATTTTTAATTAAAATTTAAATATTATGAAGTACTTTTAAAAGGGGTTTTTTAGAGCACGTTCAGAATGGTTTTCTAATAAAAATTTTAATTCATCATGATCCGATTGTACCAAAAAAATTTTTTTAATTTTTTAAGGTAAACTAAGCTTAAATCAAAAATTTTGGCCCAAAATTATCGGCGGATTCAAGATTCTCTTTATCTCACCAAAAAAAATCTAGATTAACGCCCTTTTTTTTTTTTTTTTGTGTTTCTCATGATGAAAGACCATCGAAACCCCGTTTTTTTGAAAATTGGGTTTTAATCGGCATAATGGAACAAGAATTATCCGAATACAACATTTTTAGCAAGATTTAATTTTTAAACCCAAAATGTTAATTAATTTAAAAAAGAAAGAAATACCTGCGATATAACGATTTGCAGTTATTTTAAATTTTCCGTTTTTTGGGAAAAAAAAACGGTCTAAAAATTTGGGTTTTTTTTTTTAAATATTCTTGTACCGTGCTATCTTATACCTTGCTAGCAACAAACGTTTTCAAAGAAATATAGTCAAATTTACATTTTAATATGTACACCAATAACAAACCACAAGAAAAAAAATCTACTTACCTCAAAAATGCGTAAAGTAACGGGTTTAAATTTCCCCGCATTTCTCCTGTGTTAAATAGTCAATAAGGTTTAAAACTATTTTTCACATTCTGAATACCGTCGAGGCTTTTTCACAATGAAAATACGAAAATAAAAAAAAAAGACCTTCTTTTACAAAAAAATTTTTTTTTACAAGTTTAAAAAAAGACATAATTTTATCCCCTTTTTTTGGTTTTTTATTGTAGTTTTAAAAACAGCTGCTGAACGGCAGCCATTTTTTTTAAGAAACGACCAACCTTTTTGACGTCTTTAAATTTTTTTTCAGTTGTTTTTGACCTTTTTAATTTTTTAAAAAAAGGTAAGGAAATTGATGAGAAAGTAAAACCTTCGTGAAACGAAGTTATATATATATAATATATATATTAGTGGTGCTTGACCTATTTTCGAAAACCCTGTATAATTATAAGAAACCTGAATATTTTATAAGATCTAAATAAGAAAAAGACTCTTGTCCCTCAAGGGAGATTTTAAAATCCTAAAATTCCATTTATTACGAGACCTGCATTTAATCATTTCAAAATAAATTATTCAATGAAAACGGATGGACTTCGAATCAGAAAAATGCTGAAAGCTTCACAAAACTTGTCTTGAAAGTAATAATTGGATTCAAGAAAGAAGGTAAGTAAATCTTTCAGAGAATTAGGAATATTGAAAGGATATTGAATAATGGTGTATTATTATCAAGGGCGTCTAAAAAGACAGACGATATTTTTTAATTTTACTACCGTTTGATAAACAAGTCAGTAAATTTTTTTTCTCGATATGGATATTTGGCAACATTGGTTTTGCATTGGCGATAGCGCACTGATGGGTGCATTGACTGCTTACTGATGACATAAATTCATGGGCAAACTGACTTAAAGCCTAAATTTAATGCTATAAAAGTAAAGGTATTTTTGAATTATAAAAAACTGTTTTCGTGTATTCATATGACAATTTTGTTAAAATTAACAAAATAAAGGAAGAAGGTGGAAATCTGATTCCTGATAAAACTTGGCAAAAATCTAATGAGGCTACAGGCAATTTTTTTTAATGCTCTTAATACTGTAAAAGTTTATTTTTCGTACTTAAACCAAGTATCTAAAAGTGCGTTTCACAGTATAGCATAAAATAAAAAAATATGGTTGGCACACTTACTAAATTTATTGTAATTTGCGTAACTTTTTTCATATCTTAAAAGCTGCTAAATATTTTTGCGTGACAATTACTTTTTTAAAAGGTCACAAAATCTCGTATAATGAAATAAAATTAATATTAAATAGCTACCTGGGCTACAAGTTAATAAAATTCCTCATATTTCACTTTTAGTATTAAATCCGGGCATTTTTTTTAAGTGAAATTAAAAAAAAAAATTTGCTTTCTATGAAGATACGGGGAAAATTTACGGAAAAAAACCGTTATAATTCTGGGTCTAGTCCGCTTTAATACAACGTTTTCCTTTGAGTAAAAAAGATCATCGAGTTTTTTCCCCCAAACAAACAATTTTTATAAGAAGTATTTCTTCGATTCTTTTCATATCCCCAAAAAATGGTAGTAGTCAATCTAAGTTTTTCCCCCCCCTTTAAATTCGTTATCGTCCCACATAAATATAATATTTGGGGGGGGAATTCACATAAAAAAAGTTTCAAATACTTAATTTTAAAAAAAAACTATAATAACAATATGTTATTATAGGTTTTTTCCCCCTTTTTCCCTGTAATTAATATTGGGATATTGGTATATTTCCCCTCGACCCCGCCATTTTTTTTTTTAAAAATTAAAATTTATTTTGAATTTTTAAAAAAACCTAAACGTTTTAAAAATTTTCAGGTATCCCCTTTAAACCCCGGGTCCTAGTATAGAGGCGTGTGCCAAATTCTTTTTTTTTTGGGAAGACAGGATGGTCTAGAATATTTATAGAGATAACACAATCTATTTCCACCCCTTAAAAAAATTAAAAAAATTTGTTCCCTCATTCATTATTCGTATCTCGCAGCAAACAATGAGGGGGGTTTTGAACATTTAAAAAAAAAGTCAGAAAATTATTTAATTTTAACTAAAAATGTGGATTTATCTAAATTTTTTATTATTCATACAGCACATTTTTTTAAATTAGTTAGACCTAAGGAAAAAAAATAAAACAGGCCAAACCTTAAAAAAAGTATGACCAAGGTCTTAAGATTTGCATAATAGGATGGACATTCAGTAGTAGAACAGTAGGGGGGAGAGGAGCATTTCCCCGCCTGGGTCTTACCACCCCACTTGCCCAAGGGGCCGTGAAGTTTTGGGGGTTTGGCCTATGGACATATCGAGTTCTGGGCGGTGAGTCAGTTTTCCTTCTTCTTCTTCTTTCTTTCTCTTTCAGTGTTTCCTCATTCTTTATTTTCTTTTTCTTCTTCTTTTTCTTCACTGTAGTAAAATTTGAAAATAATGATGATGGCACACCCGAAAGTAAAATATTCCGGAGGTAAAATACCCTTCCATTTGGATCTTCAGGGGAGAGGTACATTTGGGCGGCCACCATCGAAAAGTCTGATTTCCTTCACAAATATATGTACGCTTAACTCTAACAGAAACTCTGTTTACCATTATCTTCAATCTTCGAAACTCCACATACTATTTCCTCCCAAAAACCCAAATAACCAAAAACATCAACCAATGACCTCCTTTTCCCAGGTTATGAACATTTCATCTTTTCGACCCCGGGGAGGTTTGTATTTACGTTCGCAACGACCTGGCTTGTGCTAGGGTTTCTAACCTCGAATCAGGTAGGCCTAATATTCGTTGGCTTAAACTTACTTTCAGATCTTCTACTAAATTCATCTGCTGTATATACCGGTCGCCGTCTGATAATTCTCACAGTTCTTTGATTTCCTTTTAATAAAGATCGTCAATATTATTTCCTAGTTTCCATTGGCCGAAGAAATTGTCCTCAGGGATTTTAATGTTCATAATAAGGACTGGCTAGACTCTACAAAAACTGATAAACAAGGCAGTGCAGCCGAAAATTTTGCAATTAGCAACTCGCCCACCAATTTATTATGGAACCTACCTACTTTCCTAGGGTTCCCACTCATAATTCTAAACCCCTAGATCTCTTTCTAACAACCCCCCCCGCTCTACCAAGCATCAGTAACTGTTTCCCCTTTGGGTTTGGGACCATGGTTTGATCACCGTATACTCCAAATTCTGAGGCAGTGAATGCAGCCCCAGGCATTACAACTCGGCTGACTGGGAGTGGTCTGAGAGATTTCCTTGCCAGCTACCCTTGGGGGCCTACCTGCTTTTCTACTCACGACCCTTTTAAAATGAAAACAAATTACTGAAAAATTTTAAATAGGCATTGAGACCTATATTCCCCACACAAAAAAACCCCTCTTCAAATCAAAACAGTGATTTTCTAAATCTTGTGACAAAGCCAGAGTTTTGAAAACAAGCCCAAAAAGTTTCTCCAGAACCCTAGCCCCGAAAGTCGACGGGCTATCATCGAAGCCAGAAATCAGTATAATCAGACCATCTCAAAAGCAAAAGACCGTTTTAACAATCGGATAAAAGATAAAGTTTCCTCTTCTAAATCATAAAGCTTTTTGGGCCTTTGCCAAAAATATTAGTCAAAACTTTTGCCCAAAATTTTTTTCCCCCCCCTAATTTAAAGATGGAATTGCACCCCAAAAGGGAAAAACCGAACATTTGCCAAATAATTTGCTGCCAATTCTACGCTTGATCCTCCTATTTCTTTTTTTCCCAACAGTTGCCCCCGTTTCTCATAAAAAGTTTGTTATCATTTTTAAAAATAGTTTGTTAATTTTTCTAATTTTTAGAGATTTCACCTAACGACTTTGTACCCGGTTTTGAATATATCAGATCTCATCAGACAACTAGTCGAAGGAAAAAATCAAAAAAACCCCAAAACCTTATTCAGTACGCATTGAAACACATGAATGGGTAATAGACGCATTGTTAATAGTCCGTACGTTTTGGGGATATATTATATATCCAAATGTTTGTAACATTGTTTCAGCTCGGCAAGTCTGTGACACCGGGTTTAGAGGAGTATGCTTCGCCCTTTGGTCAGTAGAGGGCGTTGACGTCTATTACCCATTCATCATTTTTAAAGTCTAAAAGCAGATTTTTTAAGTATTTTCGATTAAAAAAAAGGGTGCTATTTGGATATTAAGTCAAAATAAATAAAAAAAAAATATTTTAAATCAAAAAAATTACAGGGGTTTGGAACATAAAAAGGAAATTTTAAACAAAAAACGTAAAAAAAAAAAATTTTAAAGGAGAAAAACGAGATAAACCGTTTTCTAACTTTAAAAAAATTACCCCTTCCACTTTCCGACCTCAGATCGCCTGTAAATTATTTTTTCCCTTTTTTTTTTTTATATTCACTGTTTAATCCTACTATATTTTCTTTTGGTTTCAAAAAAATTTTGACCCTGGGTATAACACCGTAGCGAATGCAGGTTTACCGCAAATATCCCCAAATTCCAAACAACATTGAGATATACAAAAAAATTCCCCGTTCTTTTTCGCCCGGTTTTATACACGGTGTCCCAAAGGTAGGTCCAAAATTTGGGATCATGTAATTGGGTCAAAATAAATTAACAATTTATATAACTTTTTGCTCTATGTCCCTTCTTTACCGGTATTAGCTTTTTAAAAGGGAAAAATTAAAAATCGTTTTTTATTAATAACTTTTGAACCTTGAGACCTGGAATTTTTTTTTTTATTAATTCCACTTAAAAACTGTCTTGCATTAACCTTTTAAACATCCCAAAACCATCAAAGATACCAGGTCCGGGCTTTAAATTTGTAAAAAACTTCAACCTTTTTTAATTTGCCATATTTAACATTTTTACCTTACTGGTAAATTCCCCAGGGTTTCCCCTTTGTAGTTGTGTTTAGTTTTTCCTTTAAAACATTAATTAAACTAAAAATATTTAATTTAATTACTAAATCCTGAACGATTTACAG
>JAHBCN010012775.1:0-25949 GCA_019359885.1 Listronotus oregonensis
CAACCATGATATTTTATTTTTCGTAAACAGTTGATTTTATCGATGTTAATACCTTTTTTTAGTGTAGGGTTAAAGCTATCCAAAAATAATATTGCTGGGCCTTTATCATACAGGGTGTTAAAAAAACTGTTAATATTGTATCAGAGCTAGTACGTCCCTGGCAAACTAAAGCCAAATATGATTAAATGGGTTTATTTTAAGAAGACTTATCCAGTAACCATCATATTAATAAAATATTAAATTCCGCCTAGTATTTTAAAAGTTATTTAAAAAAATGATTTCCAGGGGCGTCTGTTATGTACCTGTATCGCCGTAGGGGAGGGTCGTAGGAAAAAAGTTAATGGGAACTTTTCATAATATTTTTATGTTTTCTATTAGATTCCGAGAGGTTGCCCACATATTCTGAGACACCCTGTATATTTAGCAACGGAACTCACCTCCACAAACAACCGACCACTATTAGCTTGGCCAAATTTTAAAATTGATATCTTGCCAACCTCTTTTTTGCTTTTCATGATCCTTTTTTAATTGTAGATTGATTCCCTAGTAAGAATTATTTATCAAAGGTTTTTATTTAGAATTTACTTAAAGTATATACTGGGAGAAACAATGAGACGAATTTTCTTTCCCGGCGTTCGTTAAAACAGTGTATCTCCAACAATGACAGAGCTAATGACGTGATGAATAGAAGCAAAATGTTTAAGAAAAGTAAGACTACAGTGTTATTTCAATGGACAACAGCTACTGTAGCTGCTGCTCTCCACAGAGTGTTACAAATTTTGGAAAAAAACTTAGTCGCATTTTTTGCACCCTGTATATGCTGTAATTAAATGCTAAATAAAAATTTTTAACATAGCTTTGTTACTGTGGAATAAATCTATAATTCAACAAAAAAGAAGCTGTACTGGTTCGCGATAAAGCTAAAAATTGTGGCCATTTTGTAGTGGTCGTTTTTTTTTGTGGAGGTAATTGTATTTAATGAGTTGGTTGCGAAAACTGTTTAAATGCTTTAGTACTGTAAATGGTCCACTTTTCTAAATGAACCTAATATCTTATTTTACTTAAAATACAGTTCCTATCGGTGGTATCTATGAAACTTCTGATTGTTCAATATGATTTTTCAAACCTAAATTTTTATCTATATAAAGTGACAAAAACATCATACAATTAGTATATACCTAATCCATTTGTTAGTTTAAGAGGTTTTAATCTTGTATAAGATTTTCGTTTTATGCAAAATTTGACTTCATGGCATATCAGCAGACATTGAAACTTTTAAAACTTATTTAGTGGATCCCACATTTATTAAAAACAAAACAGCCAGTTAATATTTCCAACTTTTGTTTTTAATCTTACCCTTAAATTTTCAGTGATTCAATTAAAGTTTTTGGTAGTTTTTTTTTAATAAAAGTTGAAACAGTCGATTTATTTGTTTTCCTTTTAGCAAACAAGACGGAAACAAAAAGACATCTATATTACGTACAAAATCCCCAAGTAGCGAGGAAGAATCGGAAATGTGCGACTCTAAATTGCAAATGATACAAATGAAAGCCGAAAAAAAGAGGTTTGTTAAAAAACTATTATTTGCTATTATGGTTACATTTTATTTATTAAAGCAAAATACTAAAGAAAACATTGCAAACTAATGTATTTAAAAGCTATTTAGGTTGCTTAATATCATAATTTAAATATTATTTTTTTGTCTTTTTCGTATTCCTTGTAGTTGTATTCCTTATATTAGGAGTTGTAGGATCATCGTTTCAAATCTTCAGTGTAATTTCTTTTTTTATGCCTCTTTTGCGTTCTTAAAAGTCAGCTTATTGCTAAAATAATATAGGAACATACAATAGTCACTAAAATATGTTTTAAATAAAATATTTTGGTGTTTCTGATCCGGCCCATTTTAGATACTAAATATCGAAAATACTGAAGTAAAACTGGAGTTTAGTGCAGCCATATCAGGTATTGTAATAAATATAGCGAATTATGAAGTTCTGGCATAGCACCAGCTTGTTTTACAAAAAGTAGTAAATATTAGTATATTGAAAGAGGAAATATAAGAACTACGTAAAAAGGAGTTCCTTGTTTTATGTTTTTTTTTTCTAATATTTTCCATTTAAAAGGAAAATTACAACATTTTATGATTAATAAAATGTTTAATAACAACTGTGTATTGTATGTGTGCCTTTAAATAAGGTTTTCTTAAATGGCTTTTTTTTCCTGGAAGCCGTCTTAACTTACTACCGGAGGCAGCGCAGCCTCCTGAGCTTTATGTGCCTAATCTCCCATTTTCTTTTATACCAATTCTCCCACTAGTCTTGTCCTTCTACAAGTATGTATGACCCCGAGACTGGCTGGTTGATATATTCCTGTGGGCCCATTTTCGGTTGCCCAAATAATTCCCGTCTTTTGTGATTTAAGGCTTCACATTTGCACAGGATGTGGTAGGCTGTTTCTTCCCCCTCATCGCACATGCTGGAACTTGGGTCCCCATTGCATGAGTCTATATTGTGTAGGTGTCCTCTTAGGCTATCGTGCCCTGTTAGCAGCCCTACTGTTATGCTAATTCCTTTCCTACTTTGTCTGAGTAGTTCTACCTTCTTTTGGATGGGCCCTTTATGAAGCCTTTTCCATGTCTTATTATACTGATGCTCCCGCAGTATTCCTTGTGTTTATTTCTGATCCATTTCCTGGTTTGCCATCGTGCTGTGATTTTGGTCACTAAAAGGGCAGGTTCTGGTCCAAAGTATGGTGTGGATGATCCATGTCTCGCTAGCTCATTCCACCTTTTCGTTGCTTTCTATTCCCGAATGTCTCGGAGCCCACATGAGAGTTACCCTGTTGCGTTCTCCCAGGACTTTCAGCTTGAATGCTTAGTTGAAACTTATTTTTGGATAGTTTTCAATATTTTTTACAGACATTAATTTATTACTTTTTTAAAATATGTAAAGCTGTGTGTTTATGACTAACACTTTATTTTATTTATTTCATACATTTGCTTAAGTGACATTTTTAATTATTTAAATTTTTTTTAAATAATAGCCTAATGCCCAATGACTGAATATTACTGTATATATTTTAAAAATGAAAAATAATCCAACCCAAAAACATTTAAAACATAATATTTTTTAAATACCCTTAAAAAAGGGCATTTAGAATTACATTAATGTCACTAATTAGAACTGCATGTAATTTACATCCATTAAAACCATAAAAATCGGGACGGGTAATGCAATATTTCTTTATCGCAAAGAATGTAAAAATGTTTCATTAAACAATTCTTTTAACCCGCCTAAAAGTACCTTCTCGTCTTTTTCAAATGTTTCCTTAATCTAGCATGCGGCTCACATAAACCTTAAAACACCAGATAGTTTGGTCGTTTATTTAAACAAATAATCAACATAAATTTGTTTTATGTACCTTTAAGAATACAAAAAGACACTGAAAACAACATAAAAGAAAAAGTTGATCAGGCAGCAATTTGTATACAAAAGATGTGGAGAGGATATTATACTCGAAATAAAAATAAAGAAGTCCAAGAAATGTTTAGAGTTTTACAGAATCAGAGAGCTAACCAATATATACAGTAAGTAGTTTTATTTTTTTTTAATATTGTATATCTATTTTATTAGAGTTTATGTTTAACGGTTCTACACAGAGATGTTACGGATGCAGATATTGGATTTAAATACATGGATTAAGTTTTTTTTTAAGAAGATACTTAATTTAGACATGCATAAATAAAATATAACGGCAATTTTAATAATCACATTTTTAGTATGAAAATTTAAAATTATATTTAATAAAAAGCAATTTCGCTTTCTTTTTAGGTTCTAGCTTAATTAGCAAAGGTTCATAAATCAATTCCTGATAAATTAATTTTAGTTTGTTTTTTAAAGACGTGGTTTTAAGGCCCTTGAAAGAGTATGGTTTCTTGAAAATTTTTACATCGATATTCATCTCGATCCTACTTAACTGGTTAAAAATAATTTGAAATTACACTTTGCAACGATGGTGGAATTCACTTGTGAAGTAGATTATCCATAGCGGAATACTGAATAACGTTAAAAAAAACGTTCGTATAATAAGCGGGCTATTGGTTTATAATCCAAATTGCTAAACTACATAAACCTGTCATATCTTGTAGCTTTATACGCATTGATTATTGTGGATGCGGATGGAAAAATGGATGTCAAAATTGATGCGGAAGTTCCCCGATTGCGGATGTGGATGCGAATATTCGCAACATGCCTAGGTCCTACTATATTTAATCGTTTTTAAAGTTTTTCATAACTGCATGTTCTAATGGAATTTTTTTAAAATTATTGGTGGACATCATTAAAGATAAACCTTAGTTTTTTTTATTATTAAGATTGTTGTAAATGTTTCATCAGTTAAAATAAAGTGAATTGATTAGAATCGCGGCCCATCAAAAAATAAAGATATTGTTGGCCTTCTTTTTCATTTTGTTTTATTTTACAGCGGACTTAAAAATCTTTTAAGAAAAATTAAAAAAAAAAAAACATTTTTTTGTGTTAATTTTTATTTTGAAAATAAAAAATGGGTGGTTTTCAAGTTTTTCGTCAATAAAATGGATCCAATTAAGTTTAGCAAATTTTAGTGATTTGTTTTATAATCTGCGTGTAAAGATTAATAATTTAATTAAAAAAATGAATATTTGGATTTTTCAAATATTTTTTCATTTTTTTTTATTTATTCTATTTTTGATGAACTTTAAAAATAAAAATATTTGACAACTTAAATCATGTTCATTTTACATCCAAAAAAAGTGGTGCCGATATTTTAAACAATTACCAAAATAAATGTTTTTAGACAATGAAGGTACATCGTTACACTTAAAACCGATATATTTTAATTAAACTTCAAACTTCAAAATATCAAAAATAAAAGAATGTGATAGGCATGTTTACGATTTTGTTAAAGATTGAACTAAATGTCCCAAGTTGATTTTGTAGTGCAAGTATTTTTAATCTAGTTTAATGCAGTTGTTGGTGCATTTTGTATATTAACGCATTTAAAAAAAATAGGTCAATATTAATGAAATTTACACCAAAATGTATAGTTAAAATTCGGCTATACGCATGACACGAAATTCCGAAAGGAAGTTCTTTGTTGACACCCGGACTAGTAAAGTTCGTAAGATATTGACCTTTTAATATTCAACAACACACAAAATTATTATTTTAGAAGACCGTGCTGTGCTGTGCTTGTGAGTGGGTGTGTGCCAAGCATAACCCCACATTTGAGCCGAGCCTGCACGAACGTATATCGCATTCCTAGAATACTTGAAATTCTTAATATCGAAAAGGAGTAGCAATATCAATTACTATAACTTTTATAAAAATCAGTTACTATTACTTTTATATTTTATATCGGAAAACTAGCTTTTCCGGTATAAATCTACGAGGCTAAGCGGATTAGCAAACCTAATAACATGTCTGAAGTTGGGGGTGCTGGAAGCACCCCCAACCCCCGAAACCGTACCCCTTCTCTTACCATACCGAGAAGGGATAGAAAGGATAGTGGATCAACATCAGCCAGTAGCATAAGTACCACCCGTTCCCTAGATGGCCACAGACCAGGATTATCGACAAAAAATAAAAGACCAACCCTTAAAATAGCACGCAAATATTACATGCTACATTGCGAAGAAAGGAGAAAATCATGCACATTATGCAAAATGCAAACCAATACAAGTTCAGGAAGAGTAGAAAGGAAGAAATACTAAAGCATTTATCAGAAGACCAAGCACTAGTAGGGTTAGTTGATCCTGAATCACCCCCTTCTACCCCATTATGCTTCCAGAAAAGAATAACAAGAACTAAACAAATTCCCGATACAAATGTAAAAACTAACACAAAAACAACATCAACAACTGAAACAATAGGCCCTTTCAACCCTAATTTTGGCGAATTCCAGAACCAACCCTTGGTACCTATTATTACAATAGATGAACCCGAAAAAACACTTGCACCAGTATCAACGGAAAGTAATATTATGGAAACCGAAGAAACCAACAACACCATCACAGACAACGAGAGCAACCCCAACAAAAGACAGAGGACTAAAAACAGCCCTCCAACCCCCGAGAATCGTTTTACAAAAACTCTTAATAACCAAGATATGCTAACATACAGAGACATACCAACGCAAAACAGATTTCGCCACTCTTAAGTCACCAAGATACAACTTTAGACAACACCAAAGAGACTACCCGCACAGACGAAGAGCCTACCATCTCGAGAGGCAGAGGAAGAAGACCAGAACTACCACCACCCCCGGGATATACAACAAATAATAAGAATTATCACCAAAACACAAAACCAAACCAAAATATCAACGAAGAAATCCGCAACAAAACTAAACAAACATTAGTATCTCCCAAAACGAAGACTAATAAACCACCCCCAATCATTCTTAGGGGAGTGCCCGCAACTCAAGAACAATCAGAACTGTTAAGTAAAACACTAAGAAGCATGTGCCAAAAAGGATACAGAGTTCACTTTTCAAAATATACAACAATAGTTCAAGCCAACGATATAGAAGATTACAAATCTTACACACGCCAGCTGCAAACAAACCCTACTAATGAATGGCACACCTTCTCAACACAAGAAAACAGAACCCACGCATTCATCGCTAGAGGATTAGACAACAAACCCTCCGAAGAAGAAATAAAAACATTTCTCACCGACGAACACAATATCGACATCAAGAAAGTTTACTTAATAAACGCAAGATATCGCCCTTTATACTTAATAGTCACAGGACCGGAAACCACTCTCAAGAGGCTCCAACAGGAGGTAAAACACATAAATAATGTCTCTGTCAAATGGGAGCGCAGGGAAAACCAAAAAACTATAATACAGTGCAGAAAATGTCAGATGTGGGGGCACGCGACATCAAATTGCTACAGAAATCCAAAATGTATGCATTGTGCTGAAGAACATTATACCGTAAACTGCCCGAATCCCGAAATGGCACGCTGCTCAAACTGTAAGCTGAACCATAAAGCGAACAGCACCGAATGTAACGTTTACCTTTACAAATTGAGCAAAATTCCAACACAACGGCAACATCAACCTACATACATAGATGCACCACCACCAACAGTTAACCAATGGTCGGCCAGGGCAAGTGGCCCAGCTTTACTAGCCAAAGAAGGCTACAACATACAACAAACCCCACAAATGGAAAGGCAGACATATGACAGAGTCTTCCCAGAACTTGGAAAGAAGCAACAACCCCAGCCACCCCCATCTTCCAACCAAAACCTAGCTGCGCAGGTAAGTGATCTTAAAGAAATAATAGGCAGTCTTCAACAAATTAATATGAACGAAATAATAAGATTTTTTAGAGATTTAATTAAAATTATGTTAGAAACACCTAATAAATTAGATATAGCAACGGCGCTCATGAATTTTATGCTAACAATAGATCAATATAATATATAAATTTAAACTTCTAATATCCAAGTATAACACATAAAAATTTAATAATATCACAATGGAATGCCAATGGCATTAGGAATAAAATAGGAGAACTTAGTTATTTTTTAAACAAATATAAAATTGATATAATGATTATTAACGAAACCAAGCTTGAAACTACAAATAAACTTAAAATACGTAACTACATCACTTATAGACAAGACAGAAATCTAAGAAGAGGCGGAGTAGCATTATTAGTAAAAAACAACATCGTACATGCGCAACAAAATCCCGTTCAAACGCTCATAGAGCAAGTCTCTATAAAGCTAAAAAACGGGATTATTATATGCGGCTGCTATGCTAAGCCAAATCTTAGATTACAGGACACAGACTTAACTAACATACTTAGCCAGGGCCCAAAGGTATTACTTTTAGGTGACCTGAATGCCCGACACACTCAATGGCATAATCGTCGAAATAATAGGAATGGTTCCTTGATCCACGATTATGCCATCGACAATAACATACAAATATTGATGACAGACAAGCCTACACATTACCCAACAAACAATATGATACCGACCTACATAGACATAGGTCTAAACAAAAATATATTGGACCTGCCAGACTTAGAAACATTAGACGAACTCTCTTCCGACCATCTGCCTCTTCTATTAAACTGGAGGGGACAGTTGGTACAAGAAAACTGACAAACAGTGTGGAACTTTAAGAATGCCAACTGGAGGCTCTACAGAGATTTAATCGACAACAATTTAACGATTAATAATAACATAACAACTCCTGAACAATTAGAATACGAAGTCGCACTTCTCACGGAGAGCCTACAGCTTGCAAGAAATAGAGTAGCCACCAGACAAAAAATACAACAACCTGAAGACAAACTACCCGACGAAATTGTCACCCTAATCAGATTTAAAAACAATTTGAGAAAAAGGTGGCAAGGATTTAGACAAAGACAGGACGGCCGGAGACTGCAAGAACTGCAAATCTCCATCAGACGACGAATCTACGAATACAAAAACAGGTCCTGGTCGGACGTACTGGAGAAATTATCAACTCAAGATAACTCTCTGTGGCGCCTCACTAGACGCCTGAAAAACAAGTTTAACATAATACCGACACTAGATAGCGGAGAACCACAGACAGACGAACAAAAAGCCGACATAATAGCCAGACACCTAGCAGACATATGTAATGCACCCCCTAATTCAACAGAAGAGCATCAAAGTATAACTGACTTAGTTAACAAAGTTATACACCAAAAATACCCCATTCCTCCTCCCATCCTCACCAAGATCCTCGTCAGACCCAAGGAGCTTTTTAATATAATAAAAAGTTTGCCAAACAACAAGGCACCTGGACCTGACGAAATCACCAATCTTATGATAGAAAACATGTCAAGAAAGGCCGTTGTGCAATATTCATATATCGTAAATGCCACTATTATTTTGCATAATTTCCCACAGCAATGGAAAATAGCCACAGTCATACCCATATTAAAACCAGGAAAAGATCCCAAAAAACCTGAGTCGTATAGGCCTATAGCACTTTTAAGCGGACTATCAAAAGGCGCAGAAAAAGCCATTCTGCTCAAATATAAATGTCACTTCGACAAAAACAATCCCGATGAGCAGTTTGGCTTTCGTGATGGACTAAACACCACTCTCTTGATCTTCAGGGTAATCCAAGAGGCCTTAAATAAAATAAATACCAAACAAAATACAGTGCTACTAGCACTGGACATAAAAAGAGCATTCGATACAGTATGGCACAACGGCTTACTGTATAAACTTATCGTAATACACCAACTTCCCATGTATGTGATAACACTGTTTCACTCGTACATACAGAACAGAACCTTCAGGGTAAGAATAGAAAACTCCTATTCTCAACTGTATAAAACTCACGCAGGAGTACCTCAAGGAACAGTGTTATCACCCAAACTCTATAACCTCTACACCGCAGATTTTCCTAAATTCCCAAACACAAAAATTGCATTATTTGCAGATGACGCTCTTCTGTATGCACACTCATTTGCGGCAAATGCCGCAAAACAATAACTCCAGACACACCTCCACTATCTCAGACCATGGTACCAGAAGTGGAAGATTAGCATGAATGAAGAAAAGAGTGAATGCATGATTATTACTAAAAAATTTACAAATAATAAAATAAACATTCCGATTAAAATAAATAATACCTTTATCCACCCGCAAAAAACCCTTAAATACCTAGGCGTCATCATTGATGATCGCTTATCCTTTCAACAACATATATCCCACCTATTGCGTAGGGCTTATGCAGCAATGCATAATCTCTATGCAATGCTTGCCCCAAATTCCTGCCTGTCTCCTCGTAACAAACTGACAATCTACAAACAGATTATTAGACCGACTATAACATATGCAGCTCCGGTATGGTGCAGCATTTCGAACACGCAAATTTCTAAACTGCAGAGATACCAAAACAAAGTCTTGCGTTGTGTAACGTCATCGGGGCGTTATACAAGGATAGATGACCTCCACAACATGACTGACACGCCAAGGATAAATGAATACATTTATTTCCTGGCAGACAAATTCTACAAATCACAGCCGCCAAAATCTATCTTAACGCAAGACTTGACGCGGCTAAGACATCACCATGACATTACTCACAAACCATTATACTCAAGATTACCATTCTTTTACGGGGATAACGAATAATTCCATCTTCTCCCAGTCAATAACCCAAAAATCCAATAAACATATCCATTATTCCTTAAAAACCTTCAAATACAAAAAAACCTGCATAAAAACATTATAAGAAATATCAACAACACTAAACACAATAGCCAAAACTCTCACCTTGAATCTAATCTAAGGTGAAAGGGGACGTGATCGGTCCAAAATAAATTTAAATAGCATATGGCTATACTAGTATACATATTTAGAGTAATTTAACAAATATTATGCAGATTTTTCAGCAATTATTAACTAATTAACCAAGAATGAATGGGAGTAAATGGTGAAGAGTGAATGAGAGAATAGATGGGACTAAAATACGAAGAAAATGAGTAATTGAGAACGAATGTAAATGCCAGACCGACGAACAGACTAAGCTTGGTTTATTTTGCATACTATGTATGCTTGCTACGTTGTACCTGACTTAAAACAAGCTGGTTTTTACTGCTTTTTCCAGCAATACATTTTAAAACACAATAACAAAAGAGCAACTCATTCTAATCAACTAAATTCAAACTAAACCTAGTAAAAAGACTGGCCTCTAGCATTTTTAAGATCACTAATCGGCAAATGCTAAAATTTCTATAGCCAATACATCCCCTCTACCTAGGGTTTCCACCAGCCCCAACCTTTCCCGGTTGTTATTTCGCCTTCAAGGCCCGAAAAGGCAATCGAAGGCGCTCCTGTGTACATAAAATACTTTTATATGTTTATATTGTAAATATATATTAAGTGTAAAATGTAGATACGATGTATTGTAAATATTTTTTAAATTAATAAAGCGTTTTAAAAGGTAAAGGTAAAGGTTTGGGTTAAGTTAGGTTGTGCTGTTCCTCGATACAATAAATATAAAATGGAAAAATAAAGTCATTTAACCCTAAAACCGATATTATTAAATAATATAAAATATCTCATCTGTAATATCTATACTTACGCACAAAATTAAGGCATAAATTAAAACTTCCCCTGTAGTGCGATGTTAATTCTGTGTCGATTCAAGATTAGAATTATTCAATTTTTTAAAATGGATAAATTAAAGACAATAATGTTAAGAAATGTTTAAAGTTGCTTTTAAGTTAGGGTCTGTGCATGCTAAATTCCAATTTTTACGATCTACAGAAAATTATAAATATTATGTCAAAAATGACTTATCACCTCTTTTATTTATAATGTAGGCTCAATAGGCATTTTTTACTCTAAAAGTTAAAAGTTTAAGAAACTGCTCAACGATGGTTACTACCTCCTAAAGTAAAATCATAATTAAATTAATTTATCTATTTGTGTTAACTTGTCCGGGGGTGTATCATTTTTCATTTGCACTTTTACTAATAAAATGTGTAATTGAAAAACATTCGTATAGTCGCCTTTTACTTTATCAGACACAAAAAATTGTAGGTGTCAAACTTTTAATAGGGTAGTTTTGAAAATAGTAGGAGCTTACAATATAAAAACAAATAATAAATATGATCCGTACTATAAATTATTATTATTAGAACTGATCTGTATATTTCAATCTTTATCATTAAAAATATTATTTTTTGCAAAAATAATGGATAATACAGATATTAATCCATAAATGTAAAACAAAAAAAGCGCTATAAGGAATTATGCAACGTTACTCTAATTATGCAAAAAGGCCTTTTTTTAAGTTTACCCATTCTCAGGTTGGTTGGTTAACGGGGTTGGTCGCTTGCCTATATTTGCACTGCAGTTTATTGTCTTATTGTGCTCCCATTTTTTTGTTATAGAAGTCCGCTTTACTCTGACAGCTTTTAACAGGTCGCGAATGCGAAAAAAAAATTTACGGTAGTGTTTTTTTTCTTAGCCCCATTATTTTATTATATTTTAGAAAACTAGCTACTGATATGGAAACCACCAAAGCAGCTTTAGAAAGTGAAAGAAAAATTCAAATGTTACAGACTGAAGCGATTAGCGCACTATGGAAAAAAATATCTTCTTTACAGGGTGTAAATAATGAAGGTAGCCCATCCTCTGCCAATATAAATATGACCAATTTGACTCAGACAAATCCCGATGTTGTTAGGGAGCTTGCCCAAACTTGTTCAATATTGCAAAATCAGGTATGGTGTTTTAATTTTAGGCAGCTAAAAAAGACTTGTAAGAAGCCTAAAAAAATCAGCCATGTTTCTCATCAACACTGAATACTTTTTGTGCAAAAAATATTGTTCTGTAAAAGCGACCATTTTCGACAACGGGTATTTATTGTTGAAGTACGATGATCTTTGCCCAAGGGTCAAGTGTTAGTGTAAGATTTTCTTATAAAATAGAAGACCAAAATGATTTTTACAAGACTTTTTAATAACTTAATGGCAACATCAAAATTTTAAAAAACAGGTTATAAACAATACTACAATGTATATAAAGTGTCCCAATTTTAACACCTTCTCTCATTGAGTATTGGTTGTAAGACCCATCAAACTTCTCAACTGTGTTAATTTTGGTTTAAAAAGGGCGTTCGTCAGAATGTCAGCAATTTGGTTACTACCTTTCTGTTTTCTCAACGACTAATTCTCCTTCTAAGACCAATTCTCGAACAAAGTCTTATTCTGATGTGCTTTGTGCGTTTGTGAAATTCTGGATTCTGTGATAGTTTCACAGCTGCCTCATTATTAACCATTAGTACTGGCAAATCTCTGAGTTGTAGAATTTCTTCGTAAAGAGTTTTCAACCAATCAACTCTTTCGCACATTCGCTGTCTGCTACAATTTCGGCTTCTGCGGTGAAAATTGCCACTTGCTTGGTTCAGCTTCCTCTTCATCCTTCCCTAACTCAATAGCCCCTCTAACTATTGACGTTGAGACGGGTTTACAATCTTGCATTCTAAACTTCTCTAAAAGTATGATGCAGGTTTGATGGTTATTTTAAACTCCTTCTTTAGACCTTCTAGAAATTCATTCTTTATATTGTCATCACTTGATGCTAGAAGTCCATCATCTACATATAGTGACAAAATGAGCATACCATTTTCTTGCTTTTTGACAAATAGACAACAGTCTGCATCACTCTTTTGAAATCCTAAACTAGTAATGACGTCTACAATGCGCTTTAAGTAACATACTCTTCCCGTACCATCAACAAAGCCTTCTGGTTGTTTCATGGAGATTTCTTTTTTTAACAAACCATATAAAAACGCTGTTGATGCGTCAAATTGAGTTAATGCCATATTGTGATTCGCTGCTACGCTTATCACAGCTCTTATTGAAGAAACTCTAGCCACAGGGCTGAAAGTTTGGTCATAATCTTCACCTGGTTTTTATGAAAATCCTTTGATAACCAATCTCGCCTTATACTTGTCTATAGAACCATCTGGGTTTCTCTTTATCTTGTAGACCCACTTACAAGGTATAGCTTTTCTTCCTGGTGGTAACTTATACAAGACCCATGTGCCATTTATTCTATGAGCTTCCATTTGTCTTCATAGCTTATACCATTGGTATTTCTCATCACTTTGACTAGCTTCTTTGTAAGTATTTGGCTCTTGAGACAACATGTATTTGACAAAGATAATGAAGATTCCGAGAGCACAACTTCAGAGTTTTATGGCTTCGACAATGAATTACCTGCAAAGATTACCGAAAGAGACTTGAGAAACAAAGCAAGCTTACGAAAACCAGCTAGATTTGAAGATTACGCAATGACAGTTGCAGCTAACATACTTGAAACTCAAGAGTCGAATACTTACAAAGAAGCTATTCAAAGTTGAATTTGAAAACAAAAAACGAGGGTTCTGCAGGATTTTGTGGAATATAAAGGTATGTTTCCTTCCACGCGGCCGCCGCATGCGTCTAACGCACTACGTTAGCGGCAAAGCACTCCTACTAATGTTTTTAAATGTGCCTGGTTTCCTCCAAGCGGCCGTCGTATGCGTCCGCTGTCAACGACTGCGATTGATGCGACTGGACTGCTGAAAAAGCAGTGTAGACGCAGTCGTGTCTGCGACTGATATTTTGTTTGGGTTGTTTTGTGTGGAATATCCGGTGTTTTTTTTAATTGTTAAAAATTGAAACTTTATTTTTTAAATGAGATCCTGGATTTTCTATTAAGTATTTTAAAAGCTTTTAAGATCCCAAATCCAATGATGTTTCGCACTTATTCAAAAAAATCAGTTTAATGTTTTCCCAAGATCCTGCCAAAAATATATTGTCTGACTCTCTCTAACATATGGTTTGTTATGAAAATTGCTATTAATATAAATTTTTCGAATAAGTGCAATACATTATTGGTTTTGGGAACTTAGTAGCTCCTAAAATACATAATTAAAAAATCCAGAGCCGTATTTAAAAAAAAACAGTTGATGATGACAGCTCAAAGACGAATCGTAGGTGTATAAATCTAATAACACTATCTTGTAGAACATGAAAAGTAGCAATGGAAATGTAAAAGTTATTTTGTTACATCGATTCAAATAAAGTCATAAAAAAATAAAAACGAAATTGCGAAAAATCGGTTTTTTCCAAAAGTAAGTATTCGAAAATTTTAAAGTTCTAAGGTGGCATTTTGATTAGCATCATATTGCGCACTTTGCCTTCATTTAACCGACGCGTATCTCTTCAAGTTTCCGAGATCCTAATGATAAGACTCGAGTTTGATTAACCCTGTACAGATTTACCTTAATACAATGGCTAATTTTTCCTCTGGGGTTATTGGAAATTCAACTCTCTTGTCTGGCTCGAACTTTATATCGTCTTTTATTAAGTCAAGAATAAAACTAAACTCTGCCTTATTCACTCTAAAATATTTTCTAAAATTGCAGATGTCGATTTATTAATGTAGTATAACAACCCTCATTGCGTCTTTGCTGAAATATTGGATTTATAGAGGCATTGCTATGTTTCAGATTGGCTAATTGTAATAGTATTTCGTCATCCTCTTCCTCCTTTTTCTAATAATAAATATATTGCTAGATTATCCATCACGACTCTTACCAAAGATTATTCCCTTTCACTAATAATTTTGCTATCGCGAGTTTGAGCCGCGGTCCTAAGAAACCACCCGATTAAACGGCGGCCGCATGCGTTAGTCGCATTGCGTTAGTCGCATGCGACGGCCGCGTGGAAGGAACCACACCTTAAGAGCGTACTGATTTGATTAAAATGTAAGTTTAAAAACCAAGATATGCAGATAGGCCTTTTCAAGAAATGTTAGCAAAACTTAACAATATTTATTTAGTGTTAACGAATACTATATTAGGTGTACTCTTAGCATAGTATTACCAGATATTTAACAACATATCTTGTTTAGTAGTTAAGTAAAAATGAGGGTGTTTTATAATTGGTTGCAACGTAGTTTTATTTCGATACATACATTTCAATGCAAGTCTATAATGGATATTTAATTCACCTTTCTTTTTTTGTTTATTTTAAATTAATATCTTTGGAATTTAAGATTCAGCAGCTGCAGAATTCCATGCATGACATCGTAAAGGTTATGGCTGTTTTTAGTCAAAGTACCGGGCTTAATCCCCTTGCCAAGGAAAACGGAATTGCAACTCAAACAGAAATTGTTGCTGTTCATACGCCTCAGGTAATTAAGAAAACATTATGGGCTGGTAAAAAATCAGATTTTTTTTTTAATGGTCGACTTAAAAATATATCTAAATTTTTTGGCAAACATTTGGATGTTTTGTATAACAGAGGTTTGCGCATCTTTGATTATTTAAAGCAATTATAACACAATTAAATAACATTTACTTGAAGGCCAAACTTTAGAAAACAATTAATTTTTTAAATAAAACTAAAAATGGTAATTGGTTGTAATATATTGATATAAAATATTTAATCGGCTCCACATTTTTAATAAAAATGTTAGTCTTAATCCACCACAGACGATATGGTATTTTTTTAAATGTATGTGGTCATTTTATCATACCGTTAAATAAACTGTAAAAAAGGTAATACGCGTTTAAAAACTTTATTTTAAATGACATTTTAGCGACTACTCTACCTGCATACGAAATTTCCTATTCCTAGGTGCGTGAAAAGTTCCCAAGCATTTTGTTGAATAAATGATATTGACTTTTAAAGTGTTCTTATATTGGACAGCTAACAGCATATCCAAATTTTATATTTACCAAAGTTACAATGTGTTTCTAAATTGGTTGTCAAAATTGTATCGTGTTTATTCCTTAAAACCCGCAAGTACCCTTACAAAAGAACAGTATTCAGAAAATCACAAAATTATACATGACAGGCAGTATGGATTTCGTCATGCACGAAAGATTCACAGCAGATCTTCTTTCCTTTGTCTAACCACAACTAACCACAACTGGCACAAATCCTTTGAGTTTCTTGGTGAATCCTAGATTGATGATCTTGACATATCCAAGGCTTTTGATCAGGTCTGACATGATGCGCTTTTTTACAAACTTCCTTCCTATGATCTTTCACCTAAACTTTGTTTCTGGCTCTCCAGTTTCCTTTCTAATGGATATATATCAGTTATTGTAAATGGTCACTCTTCTACCTGTGACCATGTTAATGTTGGTGCGTCCCAGGGCTCAGTACTGGTACCAAATCTATTTTTGCCATGCTGACGATAGTAGCTATCATTTTAAATTCTGTTTCTCAAGTTAAACAAGCATATTATTGTTATGCAGATATCTCTTCTATACGAACTTAAGTTAATATTGGATAAGGTGCCAAAAATCTTGTCCAGTTTGATGCCTCGTAAAAAAAGTCTTCTTATACTAAATTCTGCAGAACAAAGTCATTTAACCACGTGGGTGTTGCTTTTAAGAATAATTTTAATTAACATAAACATACTATATTCATAGCCGTAGCAGCTTTAAAAATGCTCTGAATCTTCTTTTAAGCCAGAAGGTATTTGGAATATTGCTCCCATGTCAGAGAATTGGCGTCGCTTGCAACTCTAAGCATTCTTAATTCCATCCAAACAAGAGCTATTTGTCTTAATCTTGATCCACACTCTTATAAAAAAGCTCTGCTCATCCACGAGCTGTAGGGGACCTGTCGCTCTTTTACAGGTATTTCCACCACTTCTACTTCTATTAAATATCAAATATAATTTCTCCTCTAGCAGCTCCCAATAGAGAAACATGTAGTGTTACTCACATGCATCCCTTTAGAGTCCATCTTAAGAGGCCCGAACTTCCCACTTTTTTTGTTCTTTATCCCTAGGCCCTTTTAAGTTCCAAAAGGAAATCGCTCCTGAAGTATTTTTTAAACTCTTTAACCTGTTAATAAATCCTTTTACCCCAACCACAACCCACTATTTAAAATTTCCAAAGATTTAAAAAAAATATTAAATTTTTTTTAAAAACGCCTTTTTCCAAAAAATTTTGGGTTTTCCCCACTGGTTTTATGCAAAGGCTGTGGTATTTTTAAAAAAGGGTCCCCAGGTCATCACTTTTTTTAAATGGAAATTTGACTTTTTATGCGAAAATTCTGGTGTGGCGATTTTTCAGAAGAAACTATACACTTTTTTTAGGGAAATATCGGTAGCAGATAATAATGTTTTGAATTAATTGCAAATGTAATTTTATCTAAAATGTATTTCTTTTTGTTAAAGGCGTTTGGCGGCATTGCAAAAAAAAGTTATTTGTGCTTTAATATTTCTAATCTATTTAAATATTACTTTTTATTTATAATATATACACTTCAAAATATCAAAAATATTTTAATCCACGTATTTAGGGTGAAGCAGCAAAAGTATTTCCATTTCAAAAGCACCATAGTCTGCAACAATCCCGTCCGTCTTCATTGCCTTTACCTGTAAATCAACGGAAAAAGGATAACCCCCCAACGGGTCCAGTTAACAACGAATTACGACAATTTGCTGGAAGTCTAGTGGATGGAGTTATAAGGACAGTATCGGAGAAGGTGGAGTTTGAGGTAAAATAGTATTTTAAATAAATGTACAACATTATCTTCGCTGACTATTGGTTGGCAAAAAGCATTTTTGTTTCTTACGCATTTTTTCATTAAAATTAAATCTGAAAGTTCTTAAACTTTATTTTAGAGATTAAAGTAAACAGTGATGGTAAGTTACAACTTAAACCCTTTGCAGCTCAGTCATAATAACTGATTTAACTCGTAACTTTGTTTAAGTCTTTGCATTTTTTTGTACAGTTTACAGAGCAAACCAGAAGCTGTTTTAGTACCTAAAATTAAACAACAAACCACCAGTACAACTTTTTAAAAAGTGGGGCAAAGAATATAAGAAATCGAATTAGTAAAATAGGGTTAGCTTTGTTTTGTTTTCTATGTGGAAAAATCTATAAATATATTCAGTTCTTGTAAGGTGAAATTTTTTTATTTAATTTTAATTTAATCGCAATACTGTCAATATGATTTCTGTTAAGAATTTAAAAACAAAAATTCACCATTTTTGAACGATTCGTAATTTGGATCCTTGCAAAATTAAAAAGCTGATCTTTTATAAAATGTTGTTTAAACATTCGATTTCCGACGGGTAGTTTTTTCAAAATTGCAGTTTCAATATTTTGCAGTGACATTTTGACAAAAATATATATATATATATATATATATATATATATATATATATATATATATATATATATATATACATATATATATATATATATATATAATATATATATATATATATATATATATATATATATATATATATATATATATATATATATATATATATATATATATATATATATATATATATATATATATATATATATATATATATATATATATTAAAATAAATATAATAAATATAAATAAACTTTGGGCTGTGCTGCTTGGAAACTTTGAACGTGATTTTCCCGCAATGTATTCCACACTTTGTTTTTCTTAAACCGACCTGATTTGCAATGACCCGAGTACTTGGGTCCAGAATAAGCCCGCAAGGGAAACCGTCGCGCGTACAATCTCGAAGCAACGTTTGCAGATTAACGACACTTTCCATAAATAAGGAACATATCCACGTATTTATTGTTTTTAGATTGTGCCATTTTCGCGATTTAACAATGATTTAAAATTAAAATTAATTCTCGCCTTGTCAGGTTAAAGCAACTGATCCAAGCGACTGAGTCATACCGTGTGATTAAGGGGGCAAAAAACAAGTGTAAATAAGAAATAAACTATTTGTTTATGCTCATTTCCGTACTAGCCACACTTTCAAATAAAGCTTTGTTGCTTTGTTATTTTTGGGTTTTTGAAAAAATGTTATTTAAAAAAGTTGCTTATTTTAACGAGTTTTATACACAGTTAAAAAAAGCGTCAACTTAGGAATCACCCTGTAAAAATATATATATATATATATATATATATATATATATATATATATATATATATATATATATATATATATATATATATATATATATATATATATATATATATATATTATATCACGATGTTATGGGAAACGTAAACTGTTAGTTATTATTGTTAGTATAGGAGCAATGCGATTGAGATTTTATTTCTTTTATTATGTATTGTATTTTTTCAAAAATTACTTAAAATTAAACAATTTTCGTCTAAATTCTAACATATTACAATATCGCCCAGGAATTTAAATAAATATGATTATTATTTAGAAATTAAAGTTTTGGTATTTTTATTTGTGTTTTTAATTTAATTAATTCTAGACTAGTAAATTGACTTAAACTTTTTGACTCCCTCTACATTTTTTTCTCGCGTCGGCCTTGATTATAATTCCATCTTTTTTTTTAGGAAAGTGAAAATGCAGGGGAATTTTATTCAGAATGCGAAAGGTATCCAGAAGAAAATTTTAATTGTGTCGAAACAGACAAAGAAGCGACAAAAACAATTTAATTTCTAGAGCTAAGTATTATTGGTTGTCGCCTTTGGGCAGTTATTTCAAGTATAATTGTTATTCTTATTTTATCCCTTTAAAAAGGTTAAAAACAAAGCTTAGACTTTATACTTTTACACCTATGTTCAATATGAGCATTGCTCAAACTGAGTGTAAGACCATTCACACGGATTGTCATTTTCGTTAATCCTGGAATCCAGTACCGGGATGTAAATGGGAAAAAATGCACAAAAACATCGAATTCAATACCGCCAAAAATGGCGAAAGTAGTTTGGAGCGTGGGCGTGTCTTGGAGGATAATTACTCATATTAAACCAAATAATTTATATGAATGATATGAACTGTGTAGTAGATATTATATATGGTCACTGTTTCGGTTATGTCTTTGAATGTTTTGTTACTTGTTTGATTAATTATTAGATAACATAAAATAATAGAATAAGCAATTTATGTCTAATAAATTTTTTTTTCGGTGTATAAGTAGGAAACTTCAGTTTTAAATTTAATATGATATAAGCCACTAACGTCTGATGCTGAAACGGGGTTGAGTGCTTTGCTGTCTAAGCCCTGTAAGCCAGGTGTTCAAAATAGGTTAATAATCTGAGACGAGTTTTTATAACTGTATTGTTAGGTACTTAAAACCTTTAAGTACTTTAAAAAAAAAAGTTTTATCTTACTCTTTTTTATGCTCTCTTTTAAACTCTTTTGTATTTTTTATTTTTACCAGAAAATTCCCCATCAACGGTTTTAAAGTTTGGAGCGCCCACTTTTTGCACCGATGTAGTTAATTAATATGGTACTGTAGTTCGGGGTATGACCATAATTGGTGTTCGGTCAAAAATTGGTTTAGGGTTATTAAGTGGGCTTTAATTTGTTAAAAGAAACTCAGGTGTAATTTATAATAACTATAGTACTTTGAGAGTAACATAATTTAAAAGCAAATACTTATAATTTAGACCGTAAAACTTTTAATTTATTTAATCTTATTGTTTCACGCATCCTTGTTTATGAAAAATTATCGATTAATTTAAGATATTTTTAAGAATTAATTTTGGATATCTTAAAATTTTGTTAAAGGTAAAGGATACTTTTAACTTTTACAGATAGAATTACTTCTTACAAGTTTGGCTTAGCTACAGACTCAGATACATAATTTTAACCAATTAGTAGCCAGTTTGTTAATATTTACTTTTGTAAGATTATATTAATTTTACCAATATTGGTTTTAGTCCGGGAAAATTTGTAATTCACTTTTAAATGATTTTGGAAGTAAATAAATCGAGATGAAACCTTTTGCATTCTCTGTAAAAACAGATCAACTACAAAGTGTCGAAAAGGGATATTGGATACTACGAAAGGAGGGGGTGTTTTTTACCCCATTTTTTACACCCTACACCCCTAAAATATACATTTCGCTAAAAACAAAAGTTTTTTACCATTTTTAATGGTATATACATGGTTTTTTGAGTCACTAAATTCGAATATAATTTTAAAAATTACATTTGAGGGATAAGAAGTTTTTTAAACCCTACACCCCAAAAAAAATATGCAAAAAAAAAGATTTTTTTCATTTTTATTAGTTTATATAGGTTTTTTGGGTCACTAAATTCAAATATTATATTTGAAATTACATTTGAGGGCTTAGAAGGGCTAATTTCACCCTTTTTTCACCCCTACACCCCTAAAACATACATTTCGCTAAAAAAGTTTTTCCCTATTTTTGATGGTACATATAGGTTTTTTGTGCCACTGCATTCGAACCTAGTAAAAGAAATTACATTTAAGTGCTGAATTCCCCTTTTTTTACACCCTTCACACCTAAAACATATATTTCGCTAAAAAAAAGTTTTTCCCTCTTTTTAATTTGGTTTGGACCACTAATTTTTTGGTAAAAGGGGGTTTAAAAGGGTGTTTAGCCCTTCAAAAACCCTTAAAGGTAAATTTTAATTCATATTCGAATTTGGGGCCCACAAAAAATATATGTCCTTAAAAAAAAGAATTTTTATAAATTATGTTTTTTGGGGTGGGGGTGAAACGTGAATTAACCCTTCAAGCCCCCAAATGTAATTTTTAATATTTTTTAAAATTCAAATCTGAAATAATTAATCTTAAAAAAAGGGGAAAAAATTTTTTTACGAAATGTATTTTTTGGGGGGTGAAAAAAAAAAAAAGTTAAATTTAGCCAAGCCCTCAAATTTTTCTAATATAATATTATTTATAGCCTAAAAAAACCCGTATGTACCCCTTAAAAATGGGAAAAAAATTTCTTTTGGAAATGTATTTTTAGGGGGATAGGGTGTAAAATTAAAAAAAACCCCCCTTTGTAATCCATTATCCTTTCGACACTTTTTTAGTTAAATTTTTTCCAAAAAAAGAAAAGGGTTTCATCTCGATTCATTACTTCCCAAAAATTTTTTAGGGTTTTAAAATTTTTTTTTAACAGATTTATCCGTATTATTTCCTAGCTCAGCCTAATTTTATTGTTCTTTGTCCTAGAAAAATTTTTTTTAAGTTCGCTACTCGCACGTTTAAAAGCATTAAACTTTATTATAATATTAGGGATTTTCGACTTATAATTAATATAATTTTGTATATAAAACTTTTTTTTTTTTGTGTTCTTTTGGAAATTTTTAAAGCCAAAAGATGTGAAATGCAATTTAAAGCTTTTAAAAAATATATTTGTGCAGCTATTATCTACTTTTTTATTTAGTTTTTCCTGTTTTTTCTTCAAAAGAAGAAATATTTTAAATATTATAAACCTAAAAAAAAAAAGGGGATGGTGTTATTGGTAGAATATAAAATTTTTGCAACCGATTTTTTGATATTTGTATCTAAAATATATTTGCCCTAGAATACAGGTGGTGAACGTGCATATTTTAAAAATATTGGATATAAGACAGATGTGTTATAAAAATAATATATTAAATCAAAGAATTTTTACGTGTATAGAAAAAAGTAGCAATCATTCTATCTATCTATTTTGTTTAGTAATATTATTTAAAATGACGGATGGGCAAACGAAAAAAGAATTTGCAGATTTAAATCTCAGAAATTCCAGGAATTTAAAAAAATCCTTTAATCTTGCTTACTTATCCATTTTTCATTCGATGCAAGATATGCCATTTTTAAACCGCATTATTTAAATAGGGTTGTGGATAAAAACATATAACACAGGTTTAGTAGGTTTTTATAACTTTTGTATTGGCACAAACTTAAGTCTAATTTGATCTTCCACTCTTAAAATTAGGTCCGGTATAAATTTAATATCTTCCGTGCCGTCTTCCAATTTAAATTTTCTTAATATGGCACTAATGACTGATTTAATTTCCAATATGGCAAATTTTTGACCTAAAAATTGTTTATAAAATATAGCAAATTTGATTAATGGCGGATTTCTTTCGTAAAGCTAGTGTGGGTTAAATTGATATATGTTACGGTTAATGTAATAAAGTGGTTATTATGTACATTTACCAGTGAATATAATAAATTTAAAAAAAAAACTGAACGAAAACTAACCACAACTAACCAAAATTATTAGTTTTAACCAGAACGCACCAAAAATGTTAGTTTTGGTTAGTTTTTGTTCAGCAATCCGAGATTCACCAAGAAACTCAAGAGACTTGTATCAGTTGTGTGGGGCGAATGAAAGAAAATTAGCTGTGGATCTTCTGTGACGGAATCCTTACTGTCTGTCACGTAAGATCTTGTGTTTTTCCAAGTACTTTAAGATTTGGAAAATATGAATTTTTCCATTACCTTACAAACAACTGAAAATAGAGATATGGGTCTATAGTTTAAAGAGGCAGTTTTGCATCCTTTTTTGGGGACAGGTTGCACACGTGCAGCTTTCCAGCTCTCCGGAAAAATGTCCGTGTCGTAGACAATTCAAAAGAGGCGAGTTAGGATGGGTGCAAGCTCGGGAGCACATTTTTTTTAAGACAAATGCTGGTATGCCATCGAGCCCAGACGATTTTTTAGTATTAAGACAAGAAAGGATACGCGTGATCTGTTTGACCTTAAAAATAATATCTGACATTTTATAAGGAATAGAAAGATTAATTCATAGGAGGATCAATTGTAGCATTGGCGGCGAATTGTTTGGCAAATAATTGGACTTTTTCTTTAGAGGTAGAAACAAGTTCATCTTCAAAGATTAGGGGTGAGAAAGAATTTGTGCCGTGTGTGAGTAGGTGCCGAAGTTTTGATTAATATTTTTGTCAAAGGAACAAAAGGCTTTACTGCCATTCGAGCAAGAGAGGACTTTATCTTTTATCCGATTGTTAAAACGGTCTTTGGCTTCTGATAGTCTAATTATACTGATTACTTTTTATGGGCTTGGATTTTTAAAAGTCTTTGTCACAGGATTTAGAAAACCACGGTTTGTGATTTGAAGTTATGGGGTTCAAATCTATAATTTAATATTTTTTACGCAAAGAGTATTGAAAATGATATGTTGTTCAAACAACAAATTGGTGTAGTATTACCTAAGATTTTTTAATTGAAAGTAATTAAAATCTCACCTATGCAATTTCTAGGTCCTGCACTAAATGGCAAGTAAGCAAATGGATGTCTATTATTAGAGTTTTGTGGTAAAAACCTGTCTGGATCAAATTTTAAAGGATCTGGATAGATCTTAGGATCCCTGTGCAAATCAAAAATGTGCATATGAAGAATATTCCCTTGGGTATAAAATATCCTGTGTGTGAAACAAAATCCTCGCTAGGATTCTTGATATAAAGGTACGCTTGGGTAAAGTCGCAGGGTTTTTTTAATTACCCTTTCAGTGTAAGAGAGTTCTTGAAGGTCGTTGTAAGTAGGTTCAGTTTTTGGGAAACCCAACACCTCATAAATTTCTTTTTTGACCCTCCTAAAAGACATAACATACTTAGCAGACAGGAAAATATATCGTCCTTTACTACCAATACCTCTTATCTTTAATGCATGCCATTACCCCATTACCTAAAAAATAAATAAGTACAGAAATTAAAACAGATGTAATAAAAACTGTGTTAGAAAAAAAATGTACAAAGATATTTGACAATTTTGTAATTTTATTAACCAATACATTATTTTAGTTAGTATATTTTTGTATCTCTAGAACAAATGTCAGTTTCTGCAGATATAAGGTATTGGTGGTAATATATATTATATAGCATATAGCCCCCCATGAATTTTTTATGTTTACTGGAACCATGTCACTGGGCTTCCGGTATACGGAAACTCAGTAACCACCATTAAAAAAGGCAAAAAAATGTAAAATACTTATAAATGTTTTCCCCCGAGGAGGTCGTTTATTTTTGATAGCCGTTTAAAATTTAGTGCAGGCGCTCACCGCTAAAGTGCTCTGCGGACTTTCTTTGTATACAATAGTGTTTAAAATCTGCTTCCCGGTTCTTTCGGCCTCCTTTACTGTGGCAACGCCGAAAACAAGGAAATACTGTTCTTTTTAGATCATTTTATTTTGAATCCCAAATAACGCAGTTGAAACGGAGATCATATGCTAAAGAATATATACATTTCGCGCAAAAACCAGAAAAAATTTTTGCTATTGAATTGAGGTGTCCGTTACTTTTTAAATTATTTTTAACAGTAAAAGAGAAACTTTTTTCTTTTTTTAAACACTATATTAATTAATTTATATTAATTAATATAGTGATAGTAAACAAAGTAAAAATGTTCTCATTTTCTAGTTAAAATTTTAGCTGCTTTAAAACCTTCCGAATCATAATGAAATGATTAGTACATTATTTTTTAAAGTTTGAAAATTTTTCTTAACTTTTTTAAAAATTTTCAAAAAATAAATTTTTTAAAATAATTTTTAAATTTTTAATAATGGTAAAAAAAATTGCCCCCCAAACTGTATTAAATACTACGGGATAATATACATATTTTAAAAAAAAGTTTCCAAATATAAATATATTATTTAAAATTTTTTACTTGTTTTTTTTGGGGGTTTTTT
>JAHBCN010012775.1:25966-93903 GCA_019359885.1 Listronotus oregonensis
GTAGGTGTCCTCTTAGGCTATCGTGCCCTGTTAGCAGCCCTACTGTTATGCTAATTCCTTTCCTACTTTGTCTGAGTAGTTCTACCTTCTTTTGGATGGGCCCTTTATGAAGCCTTTTCCATGTCTTATTATACTGATGCTCCCGCAGTATTCCTTGTGTTTATTTCGGATCCATTTCCTGGTTTGCCCTCGTGCTGTGATTTTGGTCACTCCAAGGGCAGGTTCTGGTCCAAAGTATGGTGTGGATGATCCATGTCTCGCTAGCTCATTCCACCTTTTCGTTGCTTTCTATTCCCGAATGTCTCGGAGCCCACATGGGGTTACCCTGTTGCGTTCTCCCAGGACTTTCAGCTTGAATGCTTAGTTGAAACTTATTTTTGGATAGTTTTCAATATTTTTTACAGACATTAATTTATTACTTTTTAAAATATGTAAAGCTGTGTGTTTATGACTAACACTTTATTTTATTTATTTCATACATTTGCTTAAGTGACATTTTTAATTATTTAATTTTTTTTTAAATAATAGCCTAATGCCCAATGACTGAATATTATTGTATATATTTTAAAAATAAAAAATAATCCAACCCAAAAACATTTAAAACATAATATTTTTTAAATACCCTTAAAATAGGGCATTTAGAATTACATTAATGTCACTAATTAGAACTGCATGTAATTTACATCTATTAAAACCATAAAAATCGGGACGGGTAATGCAATATTTCTTTATCGCAAAGAATGTAAAAATGTTTCATTAAACAATTCTTTTAACCCGCCTAAAAGTACCTTCTCGTCTTTTTCAAATGTTTCCTTACTTGCGGCTTACATAAACCTTAAAACACAAGATAGTTTGGTCGTTTATTTAAACAAATAATCAACATAAATTTGTTTTATGTACCTTTAAGAATACAAAAAGACACTGAAAAGAACATAAAAGAAAAAGTTGATCAGGCAGCAATTTGTATACAGAAGATGTGGAGAGGATATTATACTCGAAATAAAAATAAAGAAGTCCAAGAAATGTTTAGAGTTTTACAGAATCAGAGAGCTAACCAATATATACAGTAAGTAGTTTTTTTTTTTAATATTGTATATCTATTTATTAGAGTTTATGTTTAACGGTTCTACACAGAGATGTTACGGATGCAGATATTGGATTTAAATACATGGATTAAGTTTTTTTTAAGAAGATACTTAATTTATACATGCATAAATAAAATATAACGGCAATTTTAATAATCACATTTTTAGTATGAAAATTTAAAATTATACCTATTTAATAAAAAGCAATTTCGCTTTTTTTTTAGGTTCTAGCTTAATTAGCAAAGGTTCATAAATCAGTTCCTGATAAATTAATTTTAGTTTGTTTTTTAAAGACGTGGTTTTAAGGCCCTTGAAAGAGTATGGTTTCTTGAAAATTTTTACATCGATATTCATCTCGATCCTACTTAACTGGTTCAAAATAATTTCAAATTACACTTTGCAACGATGGTGGAATTCACTTGTGAAGTAGATTATCCATAGCGGAATACTGAATAACGTTAAAAAAAACGTCCGTATAATAAGCGGGCTATTGGTTTATAATCCAAATTGCTAAACTACATAAACCTGTCATATCTTGTGGCTTTATACGCATTGATTATTGTGGATGCGGATGGAAAAATGGATGTCAAAATTGATGCGGAAGTTCCCCGATTGCGGTTGTGGATGCGAATATTCGCAACATGCCTAGGTCCTACTATATTTAATCGTTTTTAAAGTTTTTCATAACTGCATGTTCTAATGGAATATTTTTTAAATTATTGATGGACATCATTAAAGATAAACCTTAGTTTTTTTATTATTAAGATTGTTGTAAATGTTTCATCAGTTAAAATAAAGTTAATTGATTAGAATCGCGGCCCATCAAAAAATAAAGATATTGTTGGCCTTCTTTTTCATTTTGTTTTAATTTACAGCGGACTTAAAAATCTTTTAAGAAGAATTAAAAAAAAAAACATTTTTTTGTGTTAATTTTTATTTTGAAAATAAAAAATGGGTGTTTTTCAAGTTTTTCGTCAATAAAATGGATCCAATTAAGTTTAGCAAATTTTAGTGATTTGTTTTATAATCTGCGTGTAAAGATTAATAATTTAATAAAAAAATCAATATTTGGATTATTCAAATATTTTTTCAATTTTTTTTATTTATTCTATTTTTGATGAACTTTAATAAAAATATTTGACAACTTAAATCATGTTCATTTTACATCCAAAAAAAGTGGTGCCGATATTTTAAACAATTACCAAAATAAATGTTTTTAGACAATGAAGGTACATCGTTACACTTAAAACCGATATATTTTAATTAAACTTCAAACTTCAAAATATCAAAAATAAAAGAATGCGATAGGCATGTTTACGATTTTGTTAAAGATTGAACTAAATGCCCCAAGTTGATTTTGTAGTGCAAGTATTTTAATCTAGTTTAATGCAGTTGTTGGTGCATTTTGTATATTAACGCATTTAAAAAAAATAGGTCAATATTAATGAAATTTACACCAAAATGTATAGTTAAAATTCGGCTATACGCATGACACGAAATTCCGAAAGGAAGTTCTTTGTTGACACCCGGACTAGTAAAGTTCGTAAGATATTGACCTCTTAATATTCAACAACACACAAAATTATTATTTTAGAAGTGCCTAGTGCATTTTTTACCTAAAAACTAATTAAATACAAACCCAAACTTTAAAGCAAACTTGTCTTTTGAAATAACTCTAACCAAAAATGAAATTACTACTCGACGGGCCAGATTGGTCGCTAAACGTATCAGAAGTGGCATGTTTATGTCATTTCTCAATAGATGGAGTACGACAACTGTTCCTCTCCCCGTTTATATATTCTTTGATTTACACTGTTTGGGTTAAGTTAGGTTGTGCTGTTCCTCGATACAATAAATATAAAATGGAAAAATAAAGTCATTTAACCCTAAAACCGATATTATTAAATAATATAAAATATCTCATTTGTAATATAGACTTACGCACAAAATTAAGGCATAAATTAAAACTTCCCCTGTAGTGCGATGTTAATTCTGTGTCGATTCAAGATTAGTATTATTCAATTTTTTAAAATGGATAAATTAAAGACAATAATGTTAAGAAATGTTTAAAGTTGCTTTTAAGTTACGGTCCGAGCATGCTAAATTCCAATTTTTACGATCTACAGAAAATTATAAATATTATGTCAAAAATGACTTATCACCTCTTTTATTTATAATGTAGGCTCAATAGGCATTTTTTACTCTAAAAGTTAAAAGTTTAAGAAACCGCTCAACGATGGTTACTACCTCCTAAAGTAAAATCATAATTAAAGTAATTTATCTATTTGTGTTAACTTGTCCGTGGGTGTATCATTTTTCATTTGCACTTTTACTAATCAAATGTGTAATTGAAAAACATTCGTATAGTCGCCTTTTACTTTATCAGACACAAAAAATTGTAGGTGTCAAACTTTTAAAAGGATAGTTTTGAAAATAGTAGGAGCTTACAATATAAAAACAAATAATAAAAATGATCCGTACTATAAATTATTATTATTAGAACTGATCTGTATATTTCAATCTTTATCATTAAAAATATTATTTTTTGCAAAAATAATGGATAATACAGATATTAATCCATAAATATAAAACAAAAAAAGCGCTATAAGTAATTATGCAACGTTACTCTAATTATGCAAGTAGGCCTTTTTTTAAGTTTACCCATTCTCAGGTTGGTTGGTTAACGGGGTTGGTCGCGTGCCTATATTTGCACTGCAGTCTATTGTCTTATTGTGCTCCCATTTTTTTGTTATAGAAGTCCGCTTTACTCTGACAGCTTTTAACAGGTCGCGAATGCGAAAAAAAAATTTACGGTAGTGATTTTTTTCTTAGCCCCATTATTTTATTATATTTTAGAAAACTAGCTACTGATATGGAAACCACCAAAGCAGCTTTAGAAAGTGAAAGAAAAATTCAAATGTTACAGACTGAAGCGATTAGCGCACTATGGAAAAAAATATCTTCTTTACAGGGTATAAATAATGAAGGTAGCCCATCCTCTGCCAATATAAATATGACCAATTTGACTCAGACAAATCCCGATGTTGTTAGGGAGCTTGCCCAAACTTGTTCAATATTGCAAAATCAGGTATGGTGTTTTATTTTCAGGCAGCTAAAAAAGACTTGTAAGAAGCCTAAAAAAAATCAGCCATGTTTCTCATCAACACTGAATACTTTTTGTGCAAAAAATTGTTCTGTAAAAGCGACCATTTTCGACAACGGGTATTTATTGTTGAAGTACGATGATCTTTGCCCAAGGGTCAAGTGTTAGTGTAAGATTTTCTTATAAAATAGAAGACCAAAATGATTTTTACAAGACTTTTTAATAACTTAATGGCAACATCAAAATCAATATGACATTTTAAAAAAAGGTTATAAACAATACTACAATGTATATAAAGTGTCCCAATTTTAACACCTTCTCTCATTGAGTATTGGTTGTAAAACCCATCAAACTTCTCAACTGTGTTAATTTTGGTTTAAAAAGGGCATTCATCAGAATGTCAGCAATTTGGTTACTACCTTCTGTTTTCTCAACGACTAATTCTCCTTCTAAGACCAATTCTCGAACAAAGTCTTATTCTGATGTGCTTTGTGCGTTTGTGAAATTCTGGATTCTGTGATAGTTTCACAGCTGCCTCATTATTAACCATTAGTACTGGCAAATCTCTGAGTTGTAGAATTTCTTCGTAAAGAGTTTTCAACCAATCAACTCTTTCGCACATTCGCTGTCTGCTACAATTTCGGCTTCTGTGGTGAAAATTGCCACTTGCTTGGTTCAGCTTCCTCTTCATCCTTCCCTAACTCAATAGCCTCTCTAACTATTGACGTTGAGACGGGTTTACAATCTTGCATTCTAAACTTCTCTAAAAGTATGATGCAGGTTTGATGGTTATTTTAAACTCCTTCTTTAGACCTTCTAGAAATTCATTCTTTATATTGTCATCACTTGATGCTAGAAGTCCATCATCTACATATAGTGACAAAATGAGCATACCATTTTCTTGCTTTTTGACAAATAGACAATAGTCTGCATCACTCTTTTGAAATCCTAAACTAGTAATGACGTCTACAATGCGCTTGTTCCAACAACGTCGCGCCATAAAGGCTTTTCTTTAAGTAACATACTCTTCCCGTACCATCAACAAAGCCTTCTGGTTGTTTCATGGAGATTTCTTTTTTTAACAAACCATATAAAAACGCTGTTGATGCGTCAAATTGAGTTAATGCCATATTTTGATTCGCTGCTACGCTTATCACAGCTCTTATTGAAGAAAGTCTAGCAACAGGGCTGAAAGTTTGGTCATAATCTTCACCTGGTTTTTATGAAAATCCTTTGATAACCAATCCGCCTTATACTTGTCTATAGAACCATCTGGGTTTCTCTTTATCTTGTAGACCCACTTACAAGGTATAGCTTTTCTTCCTGGTGGTAACTTATACAAGACCCATGTGCCATTTATTCTATGAGCTTCCATTTGTCTTCATAGCTTGTACCATTGGTATTTCTCATCACTTTGAATAGCTTCTTTGTAAGTATTTGGCTCTTGAGACAACATGTAATTGACAAAGATAATGAAGATTCCGAGAGCACAACTTCAGAGTTTTATGGTTTCGACAATGAATTACCTGCAAAGATTACCAAAAGAGACTTGAGAAACAAAGCAAGCTTACGAAAACCAGCTAGATTTGAAGATTACGCAATGACAGTTGCAGCTAACATACTTGAAACTCAAGAGTCGAATACTTACAAAGAAGCTATTCAAAATTTGAAAACAAAAAACGAGGGTTCTGCAGGATTTTGTGGAATATAAGAGCGTACTGATTTGGTTAAAATGTGAGTTTAAAAACCAAGATATGCAGATAGGCCTTTTCAAGAAATGTTAGCAAAACTTAACAATATTTATTTAGTGTTAACGAATACTATATTAGGTGTACTCTTAGCATAGTATTACCAGATATTTAACAACATATCTTGTTTAGTAGTTAAGTAAAAATGAGGGTGTTTTATAATTGGTTGCAACGTAGTGTTTTATTTCGATACATACATTTCAATGCAAGTCTATAATGGATATTTAATTCACCTTTCTTTTTTTGTTTATTGTAAATTAATATCTTTGGAATTTAAGATTCAGCAGCTGCAGAATTCCATGCATGACATCGTAAAGGTTATGGCTGTTTTTAGTCAAAGTACCGGGCTTAATCCCCTTGCCAAGGAAAACGGAATTGCAACTCAAACAGAAATTGTTGCTGTTCATACGCCTCAGGTAATTAAGAAAACATTATGGGCTGGTAAAAAATCAGATTTTTTTTTTAATGGTCGACTTAAAAATATATCTAAATTTTTTGGCAAACATTTGGATGTTTGACACAGACAAACAGAGGTTTGCGCATCTTTGATTATTTAAAGTAATTATAACACAATTAAATGACATTCACTTGAAGGCCAAACTTTAGAAAACAATTCATTTTTTAAATAAAACTAAAAATGGTAATTGGTTGTAATATATTGATATAAAATATTTAATCGGCTCCACATTTTTAATAAAAATGTTAGTCTTAATCCACTAGGGTGTACCTACCACAGACGATATGGTATTTTTTTTTAAATGTATGTGGTCATTTTATCATACCGTTAAATAAACTGTAAAAAAGGTAATACGTGTTTAAAAACTTTATTTTAAATGAAATTTTAGCGACTACTCTACCTGCATACGAAATTTCCTATTCCTGGGTGCGTGAAAAGGTCCCAAGCATTTTGTTGAATAAATGATTTTGACTTTTAAAGTGTTCTTATATTGGACAGCTAACAGCATATCCAAATTTTATATTTACCAAAGTTACAATGTGTTTCTAAATTGGTTGTCAAAATTGTATCGTGTTTATTCCTTAAAACCCGCAAGTACCCTTACAAAAGAACAGTATTCAGAAAATCACAAAATTATACATGACAGACAGTATGGATTTCGTCATGCACGAAAGATTCACAGCAGATCTTCTTTCCTTTGTCTAACCACAACTAACCACAACTGGCACAAATCCTTTGAGTTTCTTGGTGAATCCTAGATTGATGATCTTTACATATCCAAGGCTTTTGATCAGGTCTGACATGATGCGCTTTTTAACAAACTTCCTTCCTATGATCTTTCACCTAAACTTTGTTTCTGGCTCTCCGGTTTCCTTTCTAATGGATATATATCAGTTATTGTAAATGGTCACTCTTCTACCTGTGACTATGTTAGTGTTGGTGCGCCCCAGGGCCCAGTACTGGTACCAAATCTATTTTTGCCATGCTGACGATAGTAGCTATCATTTTAAATTCTGTTTCTCAAGTTAAACAAGCATATTATTGTTATGCAGATATCTCTTCTATACGAACTTAAGTTAATATTGGATAAGGTGCCAAAAATCTTGTCCAGTTTGATGCCTCATAAAAAAAGTCTTCTTATACTAAATTCTGCAGAACAAAGTCATTTAACCACGTGGGTGTTGCTTTTAAAAATAATTTTAATTAACATAAACATACTATATTTATAGCCATAGCAGCTTTAAAAAAGCTCTGAATCTTCTTTTAAGCCAGAAGGTATTTGGAATATTGCTCCCATGCCAGAGAATTGGCGTCGCTTGCAACTCTAAGCATTCTTAATTCCATCCAAACAAGAGCTATTCGTCTTAATCTTGATCCACACTCTTATAAAAAAGCTCTGCTCATCCACGAGCTGTAGGGGATCTGTCGCTCTTTTATAGGTATTTCCACCACTTCTACTTCTATTAAATATCAAATATAATTTCTCCTCTAGCAGCTCCCAATAGAGAAACATGTAGTGTTACTCACATGCATCCCTTTAGAGTCCATCTTAAGAGGCCCGAACTTCCCACTTTTTTTTTGTTTCTTTATCCCTAGGCCCTTAAGTATCCACAATGTGAAATCTGCTGACTGCACATGTACTCCCTTTTCCTCCAAACCTCTTTAAGTTTCCTGTTAATAAACTACCTCTTCATCACCTACGATACCCACGGTAGGTTAATACTTAGGCTGTCCAAAGATTTAAAAAAATATATATAAATTATTTAAGTGTCGCCACATTTTCCATAAAAATGTTGGTTTTAAACCGCCGGGCCGTGAAATTTTATTGTCAATAGGATCTGTGGTATATTTTTAAAAAATGTACATGGTCAGCCACTTTATTTTAAATGGATAATGACATTTATTGATGCGAAAAATAGTCTGGAGTGTGGCGATTTTTCAGAAGAAACTATACACTTTTTTTAGGGAAATATCGGTAGCAGATAATAATGTTTTGAATTAATTGCAAATGTAATTTTATCAAATTGTTTTTTTTTTTTGTTAAAGGCGTTTGGTTTGCAAAAAAAAGTTATTTTGTTTTAATATTTCTAATCTATTAAATATTACTTTTTATTTAAAAATATACACTTCAAAATATCAAAAATATTTAATCCACGTTTTAGGGTGAAGCAAAAGTATTTCCATTTCAAAAGCACCATAGTCTGCAACAATCCCGCCCTCTTCATTGCCTTTACCTGTAAATCAAGGGAAAAAAGGAAAACCCCCCCAACGGGTCAGTTAACAACAATTACAAATTTGCTGGAAGTCTAGTGGATGGAGTTATAAGGACAGTATGGAGAAGGGGAGTTTGAGGTAAAATAGTTTTTTAAAATTTGTACAACATTATCTTCCTGACTTTTGGGTTTGGGAAAAACATTTTTTTTTACGCATTTTCATTAAAATTAAATCTGAAAGTTCTTAAACTTTATTTTAGAGATTAAAGTAAACAGTGAGGGTTTCAATTTAAAACCCTTTTCAGTCAGTCATAATAACTGATTTAACTCGTAACTTGTTTAAGTCTTTGCATTTTTTGTACAGTTTACAGAGAAAAAACAGAAGCTGTTTTAGAAAAATTAAACAACAAACCACCAGTACAATTTTTTAAAAAGTGGGGCAAAGAATATAAGAAATCGAATTAGTAAAATGTTAGCTTTTTTTGTTTCTATGTGGAAAATCTAAAAAAACATTCTTGTAAGGTGAAATTTTTTTTTTTAAATTTTAAATTTTAAACCCGCAATACTGTTATGATTTCTGTTAAGAATTTAAAAACAAAAATTCACCATTTTTGAACGATTCTAATTTTGGATCCTTGCAAAATTAAAAAAAAAGTTTTTTTGGAAATTTTTTTTTTTTTTTTTTTCCCCAAAAGGGAAAAAAATTTTGGGAAAATTTTTTTTAATCAAAATTTTTTTGGTTTTAAAAAAACGCAAAAATTTTTTCGGGTTTTTTCCCCAAAAAAAAACGAGGTAGTGATTTTCAAAATTGGGGCATTTAAAAAAAAAAATTTTTTATTTTCCCCAAAGGTGAAAAAATTTTTAAACCCCCCCCAAATTTAATTTTTTTTTTAATAAAATATATATATATATATATATATATATATATATATATATATATATATATATATATATATATATAATATATAAAATATATATATATATATATATATATATATATATATATATATATATATATATATATATATATATATATATATATTTTTTTTTTATATATATATATATATATATATATATATATATATATATATATATATATATATATATATATATATATATATATATATATATATATATATATATATATATATATATATATATATATATCTATAATTTAATAAAAAAAGCTTTTTAACTGTATATAGAACTCATTAAAATAAACAACTTGTTTCAAAATACTAAAAAGTAAGGAACTTACATTCATTTATTGTGGCGAATACGGTCCTGTCTTAAGTAAGTTGTCACCTCCTAAGAAATCTTTGGGCTGTGCTGCTTGGAAACTTTGAACGTGATTTTCCCGCAATGTATTCCACACTTTGTTTTTCTTAAACCGAGATTAAACCCAGGGCAAATAAGCCCGCAGAAACCGTCGCGCGTACAATCTCGAAGCAACGTTTGCAGATTAACGACACTTTCCATAAATAAGGAACATATCCACGTATTTATTGTTTTTAGATTGTGCCATTTTCGCGATTTAACAATGATTTAAAATTAAAATTAATTCTCGCCTTGTCAGGTTAAAGCAACTGACCCAAGCGACTGAGTCATACCGTTGATTAGGGGAAAAACAAGTGTAAATAAGAAACAAACTATTTGTTTATGCTCATTTCCGTACTAGCCACACTTTCAAATAAATTTGTGTAGCTTTGTTATTTTGGGTTTTGAAAAAATGTTATTTAAAAAAGTTGCTTATTTTAACAGATTTTTATACACAGTTAAAAAGCGTCAACTTAGGAATCACCCTGTAAATATATATATATATATATATATATATATATATATATATATATATATATATATATATATATATATATATTTTTTTCCGATGTTATGGGAAACGTAAACTGTTAGTTATTATTGTTAGTATAGGAGCAATGCGATTGAGATTTTATTTCTTTTATTGTATCGTATTGTATTTTTTAAAATATTACTTATTATAATCAAGGCCGCCGGCCGGGGGGTCAGGGGAGGTCTCTAGACCCCCTTCTGGGTTTTTCAAAAATTACTTAAAATTAAACAATTTTCGTCTAAATTCTAACATATTACAATATCGCCCAGGAATTTAAATAAATATGATTATTATTTAGAAATTAAAGTTTTGGTATTTTTATTTGTGTTTTTAATTTAATTAATTCTAGACTAGTAAATTGACTTAAACTTTTTGACTCCCTCTACATTTTTTTCTCGCGTCGGCCTTGATTATAATTCCATCTTTTTTTTTTAGGAAAGTGAAAATGCAGGGGAATTTCATTCAGAATGCGAAAGGTATCCAGAAGAAAATTTTAATTGTGTTGAAACAGACAAAGAAGCGACATAACAATTTAATTTCTAGAGCTAAGTATTATTGGTTGTCGCCTTTGGGCAGTTATTTCAAATATAATTGTTATTCTTATTTTTATACCTTAAAGGTTAAAAACAAAGCTTAGACTTTATACTTTTACACCTATGTTCAATATGAGCATTGCTCAAACTGAGTGTAAGACCATTCACACAGTTGTCATTTTCGTTAATCCTGGAATCCAGTACCGGGATGTAAATGGGAAAAAATGCACAAAAACATCGAATTCAATACCGCCAAAAATGGCGAAAGTAGTTTGGAGCGTGGGCGTGTCTTGGAGGATAATTACTTATATTAAACCAAATAATTTATATGAATGATATGAACTGTGTAGTAGATATTATATATGGTCACTGTTTCGGTTATGTCTTTGAATGTTTTGTTACATTGTTTGATTAATTATTAGATAACATAGAATAATAGAATAAGCAATTTATGTCTAATAAATTATTTTTTCGGTGCATAAGTAGGTAGCTTCAGTTTTTAAATTTAATATGATATAAGCCATTAACGTCTGATGCTGAAACAGAATTAAGTGCTTTGCTGTCTAAGCCCTGTAAGCCAGGTGTTCAAAATAGGTTAATAATCTGAGACGAGTTTTTATAACTGTATTGTTAGGTACTTAAAACCTTTAAGTACTTTAAATAAAAAGTTTTATCTTACTCTTCTTTATGCTCTCTCTTTAAACTCTTTTGTAGTTTTATTTTTACCAAGAAAATTCCCCATCAACGGTTTTAAAGTTTGGAGCGCCCACTTTTTGCACCGATGTAGTTAATTAATATGGTACTGTAGTTCGGGGTATGACCATAATTGGTGTTCGGTCAAAAATTGGTTTAGGGTTATTAAGTGGGCTTTAATTTGTTAAAAGAAACTCAGGTATAATTTATAATAACTATAGTACTTTGAGAGTAACATAATATAAAAGCAAATACTTATAATTTAGACCGTAAAACTTTTAATTTATTTAATCTTATTGTTTCACGCATCCTTGTTTATGAAAAATTATCGATTAATTTAAGATATTTTTTAAGAATTAACTTTGGATACTCTTAAAGAATTTTGTTAAAGGTAAAGGATACTTTTTAACTTTTACAGATAGAATTACTTCTTACAAGTTTGGCTTAGCTACAGACTCAGATACATAATTTTAACCCAATTAGCAGCCAGTGTTGCTGTAATATTTACTTTTGTAAGATTATATTAATTTTACCAATATTGGTTTTAGTCCGGGTAAATTTGTAATTCACTTTTAAATGATTTTGGAAGTACATAAATCGAGATAAAACCTTTTGCATTCTCTGTAAAAACAGATCAACTACAAAGTGTCGAAAAGGGATATTGGATACTACGAAAGGAGAGGGTGTTTTTTACCCCATTTTTTACACCCTACACCCCATACATTTCGCTAAAAACAAAAGTTTTTTACCATTTTTAATGGTATATATGTACATGGTTTTTTGGGTCACTAAATTCAAATATTATATTTGAAATTACATTTAAGGGCTTAGAAGTGCTGAATTCACCCTTTTTTACCCCCTTCACACCTAAAACATATATTTCGCTAAAAAAAAGTTTTTCCCTCTTTTTAATGGTACATAGGTTTTTTGGGCCACTGAATTTTAATTGGTAAAAGGGGTTAAAAAGGGTGAATTTAGCCCTTCAAAGCCCTTAAAGGTAAATTTTAATATCATACTCGAATTCAGTGACCCACAAAAACTATATGTACCATTAAAAATAAGAAATTTTTTTTATCGAAATGTATGTTTTATGAGTGTGGGGTGTAAAAAAACGATGAATTTAACCCTTCTAAGCCCTCAAATGTAATTTTTAATATTATATTAGAATTCAGTGAATCATGAAACCTATATTAATCGTTAAAAACGAGGAAAACATTTTTTTTTACGAAATGTATGTTTTAGGGGTGTGAGGTGTAAAAAAAGATAAATTTAGCCTTTCTAAGCCCTCAAATGTAATTTCTAATATAATATTCCAATTTAGTAGCCTAAAAAACCTGTATGTACCATTAAAAATGGGAAAAAACTTTCTTTTAGCGAAATGTATTTTTTAGGGGTATAGGGTGTAAAAAAATGGGGTAAAAAACACCCCCTTTCGTAGTATCCAATATCCGTTTCCGACACTTTGTAGTTAATCTGTTTCTAAAGAGAATGCAAAAGGTTTCATCTCGATTCATGTACTTCCAAAATCATTTCTAGGTTTAAATTGTTTTTTAACAGATTTATCCGTATTATTTACTTGCTAGCTCAGCCCTAATTATATTGTTCTTCTAACGTGCCTAGCAAAAATTTGTTTTAAGTGTCTGCTACTCGCACCTTTAACAAGCATTAAAGCTTTATTATAATATTAGGTATGTTTCGACTTATAATTAATATAATTATTGTATATAAATCTATTTTTATTTTTGTTGTGTTCTTTTGGAATTTGTTGACAAGCACAAAAAGATGTGAAATGCAATGCTCGAAAGCTTTAAATAAATATATTTGTGCAGCTATATATACTACTTTTTTATTTAGTTTTACCTGTTTAAGCATTGAAAAAGAATAAATATTGTTAAGTATAGAAAGCCTAAACAATCGCGTATAAAGTGTCTCATTGGTAGAATATAGTAAGTTTTCGCTTAACCGATTTTTTGATATTTGTATCAAAAATGTATTTGCCATAGAATACAGGTGGCGAACGTGCATATTTTAAAAAATTGGATATTAGACAAGATGTGTTATAAAAGTAATATTTTAAATCTAAGCAAAATATGCCATATTAAAACAGCATTATTGTAATAAGTTTGTGGACAAAAAAAAACACATGGGTTGTAGGTTTTTATAACTTTTGTATTGGTACAAACTTAAGTCTAATTTGATCTTCCACTCTTAAAATTAGGTCCGGTATAAATGTAATATCTTCTGTGCCGTCTTCCAATTCAAATTTTCTTAATATGGCACTAATAACTGATTTAATTTCCAGTATGGCAAATTTTTGACCTAAAAATTGTTTATAAAATATAGCAAATTTGATTAATAGCATATCTCTTTGGTAAAGTTAGTGTGGGTTAAATTTTTTTAATATTTATTTATATATATATATATATATATATATATATATATATATATATATATATATATATATATATATATATATATATAATAAAAAAGGTAGAGTTCCTTTGGGCATATAGGCTTCTTAATGAACTGAAAAAAAAGATTAAAAGTCCTGGTAGGTATGACTACTAAGCTTGGTTGGTTTAAAATTACGAGGCCTCTAAGTAAATGGATAACCCCGGGTCCAGCCAATCCGATTACACGTGTTTCACCCTTGTTGGGGATGGTCACACCGAATGTAGGCCGTGGACACCCTTGATCTGCAAAGCAGCCAGCTTATGAACAATCGTAACTTAATACAATTGAAGCAATTAGCGCCATCTCATCAAGTAATTTTAAACCAACCAATTTTAGTATCGACAGGTTAAGATGTTATTGTGCACCATGTAGGTGTATTACGCAGAAACATTCAGAAGTTGCTTTACACAACACACTTAATTTATTATTTATTATTTATAACAAGGCTCAAGAAGTTTTATATTATATATATATATTTTATATATATATATATATATATATATATATATATATATATATATATATATATATATATATATATATATATATATATATATATATATATATATATATATATATATATATATATATATTAAAACGTACTGTGGGTGTCTTAAGTCCGTTCATATGTGGCGGATGAGCTTTGCATACTTTTTACGCGAGAGCGAACATGACTGTGTTTTGAAGGCATTACAGTGAACGAGATTTTTGGCGCCCCCATCCAAGATAGATTTAAGGTCTTGTGAGAGAGACATCCACATTGACCTCTGCTTGGTTTTAAAATCAGGCTTATTGACTGGCTTAAGAAATTGAATATGAAAGTAGAGGGTACTATCGTCAGAAAAACTATGAATGGGATTGATTGTGTCGTTGTTGTGCAGAAGAAACAGAGTGGGTGCCAGTACTAAGCCCTGGGGCACACCCGCATTAATTTGGTAGAAGCTGGAAGAGTGACCATCTACAATAACTGATATTTGTCGATTAGAAAGGAAACTGAAGAGCCAAGAACAAAGCTTCGGTGGAAGACCGTAAGAAAGAAGTTTGTTAAGAAGCCCACTATGCCAGACCTGATCAAAAGCTTTGGATATGTTAAGATCAAGGATCCGTGATTTATTAAGAAACTCAAGGGACTTGTTCCAGTTGTATGAGACGAAAGCAAGAAAATCAGCTGTGGATCTTCTGTGATGGAATCCATACTCTGTCTGTCATGCAAGATCTTGTGTTTTTCCAAATAGTGTAAGATTTGGGGATTAATGAATTTTTTCATTACCTTACAAACAACTGAAAGTAGAGATATAGGTCTATAGTTTGAAGAGACAGTTTTGCATCCCTTTTGGGGACAGGTAGCACACGTGCCCCCTTTCCAGCTTTCCCGAAAAATGCCCGTGTCGTAGGAGATTCGGAAGAGGCGAGTTAGGATGGGTGCAAGCTCGGGAGCACAGTTTTTTTGAAACAATTGCTGGTAGGCTATCGAGCCCAGACGATTAGTATTAGAGAAAAAAGGATACGCTTGATCTGTCTGACTTTAAAAATAATATCGGACATTTTATGAGCAACAGGGGCAACTGTTGGAAGAGAAAGATTAATTGATAGGAGGATTAATAGTAGAATTGGCGGCAAATTGTTTGGCAAATAGTTCGGATTTTCTTTAGAGGTAGAAACAATTTCATCTTTAAAGATTAGGGGTGGAAAAAAATTATGCCGAAGTTTTGATTAATATTTTAGGCAAAGGACGGTCTTTGGCTTCTATGATAGTCCGATTATACTAATTTCTTGCTTCGATGCTAGCATGTTAATTTTCGGGACTAGGGTTTTGAAGAAACTTTTGGATTTTTAAGTTTGGCTTTGTCACAGGATTTAGGAAACCACGGTTTGTGATTTAAAATTATGGGTTTTTTTGGTATTGGGAATATAGGTCTCAATGCCCAGTTGAATTTCGGTATATATATAAAATTTATAATTTACAATTTTTTTACGCAAAGGGTATTGAAAATGATATGTTGTTTAAACATATTTGTGTTGAATTATGACTTAGCCAAGTTTTAAACAAATCGGTTAATTATTACCTAAGGTTTTTTAATTGAAAGTAATTAATATCTCACCTATACAATTTCTAGGTCCTGCACTAAATGGCAAGTAAGCAAATGGATGTCTATTATTAGAGTTTTCTGGTAAAAACCTATCTGGATCAAATTTTAAAGGATCTGAATAGATCTTAGGATCCCTGTGCAAATCAAAAATGTGCATATGAAGAATAGTTCCCTTGGGTATAAAATATCCTGTGTGTGAAACAAAATCCTCGCTAGCGATTCTTGATATAAAAGGTACGCTTGGATAAAGTCGCAGGGTTTCTTTAATTACCCTTTCAGTGTAAGAGAGTTCTTGAAGGTCGTTGTAGGAAGGTTCAGTTTTGGAACCTAACACCTCATAAATTTCTTTTCTGACTTCTTCCTAAAAGACATAACATACTTAGCAGACAGGCAAAATATATCGTCCTGTTTACTACCAATACCTCATATCTTTAATGCATGCCATTACCCTTTATTACCTAAAAAATAAATAATTACAGATATTAAAACAGATGTAATAAAAATTGTGTTAGAATTAATATGTACAAAGATATTTGACAATTTCGTTATCTTATTAACCAATACGTTATTTTAGTTAGTATATTTTTGTATCTCTAGAACAAATTTTAGTTTCTGCAGATAGAAGGTATTGGTGGTAGAGAAGCAGTCAAAGTAAGTCGAGCGGAATTCGAGAATAATGCGGTCTAAGCAGTGGACAGTACAGTAGTTGAGTACGACGAAGACATACCGTTTAGCATAAAAGTTTCACATCGATTTGGTTCCTTTATCAATCGGTTTTTTACTGTGTTCTGCTGTAACGCTTGTATTTTAAAGGGCACGTTCACAATGTACGTTCGCAAAACTCTTGCGGCTATTTCGCCGTTTCGGTCATTATTCTTATTTGGTCTTTTCACCGAAAACTCATTGGCTTATTCGGTAAAACAACCGGATTGGTTGCTAGTGGCAACTTATAGGCATTGAAGTGTTCAGACAAAATAGTTTTCGTACCGGTTGGTGTACTAACCACCAGGGCCGTATTTAGGCGGTGGCGAAAGGGCGCCCGCCCAAATTACAATAGACCAATTTAATGACAAATTTTTAAAAAGATACTTAATTTAATTATTTTTAATATATTAAGACTAATAAAATGTATAAATTATTAATAAAATATCAATTTTTTCTGATACCTGCGGCAAGAATGTAACTCTTTAAATTTTTTTAATTTTTAGGCTGCAGATAAATTAGTATTTGAAACATAGGGGGCAGCACATTTTTTTTGTTGTTGCATATTATTTAATTTATTAAAGTATAAATGTGACGTTTTAGTAGGCCTGCTATGTACAGTAATTTTGTTACTACGATTTTATTGTTGAGAAAATTTATTCTAAGTTTAATCATCCGCAAATAAGGATGTATAGTTAATTTACATTTCACTTTTTTTAGACAGATACAAACAGTTGTTTTATGAAAATCGTGTCTCTTTTAAATGGTAGGCTAATATTTTCATATAAAGAAAATATAGAATTTGCCACAAATTCCACCACAAAATTGGTATTTTAAAAAAGCGAAATCCCGGTTTAAAAAACTTTAAACCTACAACTTTTCACTTTAGTTTTGTAAAATTTTTGAGGAATAACCTCCGGAATTCTCGTTTTCGTTGTGAGGTATTCCATACTGCCCAAATCCCATGGTCTTTGGGCGGGGGCGCAAATGTTAAGACCCGCCAAGGGCGCGGCCATACCTAGATACGGCCCTGCTAACCACAACTAACCGCATAGTGTGAACGTGCTGTTACGGCTCTCTTTGCGTTACGTTATCCTTGCGCAGGCTGTTAATCAGAACATCAAACAGAAATCTGTCTGCAGACAAATTCAGAAATCCATTGTTAAATTGTTTTTCGCTTAAAATGTTTATCGCTAAAGTTAGTAATTTAGTATGTTAATAAAAGTAAATTTATTCAAGTAAATTTCACTAAGTAATAAAGTTATCTTAATAAAATTTAGTAAGAACCAATATCATTCTGGTTGTTTTTTATGTTAAAATAAAACTCATGCCATCTCTGCAAAAGCAAAAAAGATATGGTTATACCATAAAAATTAATTTTTAGCATTTTTATTTTTGCTAAAAGTTGATCCGCAAGTAGTGTCCGACCGAAGGTTAATTTTTGGCCGAAGCCGAAGATTTTAATGAAGTTACAAATTTAGTTGAAAACTGACTAAAAGTATAAAGTTTTAACATACCCATGTAAATTATATTTTACTTCGTTTAATTACTATCAAAATTGTAAATAAATTATTTACATAAATTACTTGCACTGCCTCGTAAAAATATCTTAGGCATTATAATGTATATGGCTCATATCATTAATGCCTAAATATGTAAACCTTTCATTTAACAATCTAAAAAATATTTTGTGTTTAGTAAGCGAGATATGAATTGAAAAATATTTTGATTATATTATTAAATGCAATTTTAGTATTCGTTTTTGGCGCTTGAAAACAACACTTCAGCTATTGCCAAACCTTCGGTTTTTTTGGCCGAAGCCGACCTTCGGTCTACCACTAGTTATAATTTTTAACTATTAATACAGCATTTCAACTAACGATATAATTCGTCGGAATAAATATACACTTTACCTTTATAAATAAGGGTACCTTCCGGCATTTTCCTATGTAAAAATGTCGAATTTGACTGGTAAAATAAGACGTGTGACTATGGTGTACTTCATTTGAGAAACAAATACTAGCTTCGTTATCTAATTTTACCTATTATATAAATTTACGTGGTTATTATTACCTGAATGTCTGGATGTTTAGCAAGACAGTATAAGAGAAAACCGATTGCTGCTGAAGTTGTATCATGCCCCTAAAACAAAAAAACTAATCATGGTTGTTCGTTATTACATTTACTGACATTATATAATATTAGAATATATAGAATTTTTAAATTATTTCATTAACTGTCGTTTAATAATAATTATTGTATTTGCTTTTGTTTCCTATGTTTAACTCAAACGGGTGCAAATTTAAAAAGTTGGTAGGAAACAAAACACAACTTTTAAATCTGTTCAGTTGCTGCGTTTTAATATTTTGATTTAAGTTGACAGCATTTTTTATTTGACAAAATTGAGGCATGTTGGTCATATTTTTTATTCAACGTTTTATAAGTATGCCACACGAAAAGATGCAGTAAGCAAAAAATAGCTTGTTATTTTTACAAATTTACAAATAATTTTTTACTCAATTTGCTAAAGCGAGAGCTTAAGAGAAAGAAAGCTCGAATTTCGAAAATTGCATCATTAAGAAAAATGTTAGAACAAAGGCAAAGGCTAAACCTAAATTAAATTATATATTATTAAAAGACTCCTTTTACCAATACAGTCAACTATCTAATATTAAGACCAAATTTTGTTGTCATTCCATTTTTTCAAATTAAAATTTCACATCCATTCTTATTAATTAGCCAGATCCCAATCTAGGAATACAAATCTGGGATACGCTTTATAATATACATTTATATTTATTTTACCTCGAACATAAAAGTATCTACTTCTTCTCTAATACCTTCCAAGTCTATAAGTTTTTCATCAATTTTTGCGAACAAAAGCAAATCTAACATTCTCATAATTTTTCTTCCTGAATATGAAGTAGACACAAGCGTTTCGTATTTCTCATTTAACATCTGCTTTTCTCGTTCTTTGATAACTTTGTAAGTAAAATTATGCAAATTGTGAATTGTGGATCTTTCTTCCTTTCCCTCTTTTGTAAAGTAGAAAATAACTGGAGATCGTATCCATGGCTTCGTTACGCGAGTCAGAAGAAGCTTTCCCATTTTATGAACAGACTCTTGTACATTAACTAATATCTTTATCTATATTACTATTCCATTGCTGTTTCAATAATAAAAAAATATAATATTTTAATAAGTATTCATATTATAATATATTATATATATAATTATAATAATATAATAATATATATATATATATATATATATATATATATATATATATATATATATATATATATATATATATATATATATATATATATATATATATATATATATATATATATTTATTATATTTTATTTTTTTTTGGGCTATTTAAGGGGCTTAAATCGGGATTCTTATAAAAATGCCAAAATTGTTAATGTGTCTACTAAGTCAATTATTTTTACTTTACTCTGCTAGTACAAGATCCGGCCGCTTAAATCTGCAGGTTTTTTTCTGCAAATATATAGTTTAGGTTTTGATCCTGTGGTAAACTCTCATTTTGGTACTAAAGTTAAAGCTGAATTAAATTGATCCATCAATGAAGTTGGCGTTAATCCCATTGTGTATGTAATTTCACACAAATGATTGTAAATTAATTTTAGAAAAAGAATCCCAAGAAAGAAAAATAATGGTAACGGAAGAAGCCAAAGACTAAATGTGTAAAAATAAAAGTGATACCATTTATGAATCATATAGATTAAAAACAAATATAACACTTGCGGTTTTAAAAGATGTTTTAAAAAACCGCTGTCTTTTAGAAACTAGATTTGAAGTTTTATAAAAATTAATTCAAAGCTTATATTTTCCTATAAAAAAAACTTCAGTAGAAAATATTTGTGTGGACTACCAAATACTGTAAGCCAACATGTTAGATGTTTAAGGAAATATACAAAAAATGATAGTCAAAATTAGGAAAAGTGGTATTTTAAGATAAAACTTTGATATTTTTAAAGGGAAGTGGTTCAAAATCAAGTTAATTCTATAAATATTGTTTAAAGAAAAATAGGATTTGGATAGGTAAACGCTTTATTGTTTGACATGCTGGGTCTTCAACAGGTTTCGTTTCAGGTGCAAGTTTAAATTTTCTTCTAAATCTAAAAGTTTGGATTATCATGACATGCAAAGTATTGAAAAATGGTTTAAGAAACAGTTAATACCCCAATTGCAAAAAACTTTTTTAATAAGATAAGACAGTGCTTCATATCATTCAACAATTTTCACAGCCAAATGCACTTTGGGGAAAAAGTAAAATTTCTGATTTCGATAATAAAATCATTGAAAAAACCAAACATTTATGCAGTTTATGAGATACTACGTGTAAATACGGCCATAAAGTTTGACGATTGCAGCTGTACCATTGCCAATTTAATTAACGCAATAAAACCTATATGGAAAGGATCAAAATCTTGTTACAAAAAGCATGTAGGTAATGGGCTTAAATCTGCTCAGGTTGAAGCTGTTTTGAGAATACATCGGAAGATGATAAACAGTTTTTTGATTCCCATTAGTGATAGTAAAAATTATTAATTTGTGCTATAATTAGTTTGCCGTTTTCTATATAGTTCATAAACAAATATATATTACTTCATTTTTATAGATTCAGTCAAATCTTCGATCTTGGGCTTCTTTCGTTAACAATTTTTTTTTGGAAATGGGATTGGCCTTTTTTTTCATATACTACCTTTTGCAGCATTCCTAACCTAATTCCAAATGCTTTAGCTACTTCTTTTTGCACATTCGTAGGTGATTATTTTTCTTTTCGTACATGTATATGTACGGTAAAGGTAAAGAGTGCAACAGAAAAAGTGTACCTAAAGATTGTTTTATACATTATATTGTATAACGGGTTATATTGTGAGACTGACGTTCATTTTGGACTACTTCATAAGAAAGGAGACAGGAGTCCTTAATATAGGATGAAGTAATATTTTTCTATATGTATACAGAAATTAAAAATAAATTAGTAACTTTAGTAACATATACGAATTTCAATAACACGTCGCCTGCGACCTTAAAATTTATAAGCTGTACATTCTGCTTACCTCAATATTCTAATTTATATCGTTTCACAGTTCTTAATCTCACAGACTCGAAATCAGCTAATTGATGTGATAATTTTAGCCGCATGAAGAACCCACTACCAATCTTTAGATATTCGATATAAATCATGACCATTAGGAATTCAGTGTTGCAAGGATTTGAGTTTTATCTTTTGTGCCTTTGTGTATAAAATTGTTTTTTGTTTAACAACTAGGATTTTTTTGACCGTTTTAGGATATATTTAAAACCAACCGAATAGCTCTTCTCAAGTTACTTGTTTATAAAGTTATGGGATCATGTATTTTGCCTTCACCATAACACTTGTCTAGAATAATTTAAAACATCTTACCACTAATTGATTGTAAGGTCATATGCGTTATTAATGGAAGAATGTTAATATAATCTGGTTCTTTACTCTTAGCATTAATACTTTCAATTTGTTTAATTAAATTTGTTGTTTCATCGTTAAAAACTTTTAAAAATTGCTGTAAAATATTAAAGTGGAAAGCCTTTGTCAGTATCTTTCTTCTGGTTTGCCATTTAGATCCTAAAACAATAATATTTGTAGTATATAGGTATTGAAAAAATATAAATACGTACCCGTGCTTGTAAGTAAACCTTTGCCTAACCAGTTTTCTAGAAAGGTGTATATTTTACTTTTGCTTAAATGTTTCATCTGGGAAAGAACAATCTAAAAGTCAAATTTAAAGTCAGTAAGAACCTTTTCAAAATAAATGTGGTAATGTTTTGAGGTATTCCATGGGCCCAATATGTGTAATTTTTGTTTTGTTCATTTTTTTATACTTTTAATCTCTACAGTGGTTCTTTTTGTTTTTTAAACACATAACACATCAACCTAATATTTTTTACATTTACTTTGAAAACATATATATAATAATAATATATATATATATATATATATATATATATATATATATATATATATATATATATATATATATATATATATATATATATATATATATATATATATATATATATATATATATATATATATATATATATATATATATATATATATATATATATATATATATATATATATATATATATATATATATATATATATATATATATATATATTAATTGTGAGGATTTGCGGGAACGTGTAATTTCTTAGAGGCAAATCAGATAAATTAAACTAATCATCTGTAACGAGAAGTTGTCAAGCATGGTCCCAAGAAGTCCATATTTTACGAGTTGGAAGACTGAACACCAAAGACGGACCAAAGTATGGCTTTGATGTTATTTTAGAAAACGATAACTCACATAACCCACAGGGTAATGGCAAACAAGTAGTTTCATGCATGGGGTACCGTACTAGCAATTAGAACAGATATTGTCAAATATGGTCTTATGGACTGTTTCATACCATCCTCTTCTCGTGCTACTCTTAACTCCAAAGCAATATTAACAACGATTGTTAAGGAATAAAGACATACTTTAAATAAAATACTGAAACTGAAACTTTAGCGGAGTCCATACAAGGGTACGTGGGATATGTGGTAAAAGAGGTAATATTCAGTTTTTCATAGAACGACATGTTCACCGCATGTTGTTTTCAGTATAAGGTGCCACTGCTGCTGGCAACAGGTCAGGTTTAGAGTTTATTTATGGTAGTCCACGAAGCGCTACATCGCTACAAGCACTACATCCACGAAGTGTTACGACCATATCCACCTTCCATTTTAGAAAATATTGTTAAATTCACTTTTTTAACACGTTAAGTCTCGGTTTCATGACGGAAAAGTTTGGTTACACTTTGGCAAGCATCTGGTGTAAAACCTTTTATGCACTCTCCTCAATCTCCAGATCATTTACTAATAGAATTTGTTTAAATTTTAATGAAAAAAAGATTTCCTGATTTACCGTACTCATACTACTCATCACATTGAAGCAAAATACCTCAGTTATTACGAGATTAAACTTTATTTTATTTCTATGTATTGGGTAAGTCAGTTTAAAACAATAAAAAATTTCTTTTAAACTTCCCTATTTGAATCAGCAACAAGTTTAAATATTGTATATTAACTTCAAGCATATAACTGGCAGAGCCAGACCTGCCGCTCTCTTGTGCGATCAAAAGTGCGAGAGAGACAAAGCAAACATCTTGATTTTTCTCTTGTTCCCTGTGACTCTCTCCTTAGACGCATTTCGCTTGCCTCGCAGGACTTCTCTATATAGCAGTATTGAGTATAGAGTTAACAACAGGAAAACCAATAGTCTACTAATAAAACATATATCAAAATCCTTCGGTAAGATATAAAAATCTTACGCCGTGCTAAAATGACATTTAGCAAATTAAAAATAGGAGCAATCCCTACTGTCCTAGTATGTACAAAAATGTAACTTTGTTTTGAAGACAGTTAATATATATATATATATATATATATATATATATATATATATATATATATATATATATATATATATATATATATATATATATATATATATATATATATATATAAAGATAATCTTAAATGGACCCATTTTTGCTTTAATTTTTAAAATTAGGAAAAAAAATTTTATACAAAAATATTTTTGGTTTCTGATTTTATCTTTTGCAAATAACTTATGTATACAGGGTGTATCAAAAAGTCCGTCAAAAAAGTTCATTTTTTTAAAATTTATTTTTTTACATTTTTTTTTTCTGCATAAAATTCTAGATTATTTTTATTCAGCATGTCATATCCCTATATTCCTGTTTACGAGATTTCATTTAAATACAAATTTAGAAGGGCCCACTTTTTAATGTTGTTTAACGTTTCTATGGTTTCAGCGGTTTTTGAGGTTATAATAACCATATATGCTATGAATTAATAAAAATGTCATAAGCAGTTTTATTAATCTGAAAAAAAAAAATTTTTAATCTTTTTTTTCTTGTTTAGGTTTTAAATTCCTTATAGTAATTTTCTAATTCTTATTAATTATTACTATGGCTGTTTTTTCCTCTACTAAAACCATAGAAACGTAAAAACAATATTGAAGATGAGCGGTTTTTCATTCAAATTTATTTAAATAGAATATCTTTAAACAATTGAAAATAGGGGATATGATATGTCAAATAAAAAAAATCTAGAATTTTATGTAGAAAACAAAATTTAACAAAAATATAGGGTGTCATTTAAAAAAATTAAGTTTGTCCTTATCGGGCTTTGATACACCCTTATAACGTTGTTCACAAAATATAGAGCAAAAAACTAAAACTATTTTTCTAATTTGAATATTTAAAAGGGGAAAAAAGGGGGGTCCCTTGGGGGTTACCCTTTTAAATATATATATTTATATATATATATATTATATTATATATATATATATATATTATATATTTATTTAAAATTTTAAAAAGAGAGAGAGAGAGAGGAAAAAAGGGGTTAAATTTTTTTGGGGGGTTCCCCCGGGGTTACAAACTCATTTTTACACGGAACACCCCAAAAAAGTCCGGTAATATCGGGGGTTTTGGGGTATTAAAATTTTTCAATCAATTAAACCTAATTTCTATGGTCAAAAATTTTTTTGAATTTAACATGCAGGGGGTTTTTTTCCCCTTTCCCTACTTTTCTTAACGACTCAAAACCTATTTGGGAAAAATTTTTTAAATTCGGTTGAACTTGTCTACACTTATAACTAAAAGGGGGGCTATCATTAGATTTCAGTACTTGGGGGGGAAATATTTTTTTGGTAGGAATTTGGGCCCATATTTAACAAAATGTTTTTGATGGGATAAGAAATATAATTTTTACCTAAAAATCCCCGGGATTTTTATTGTAACTATATAAGGGCTTGAAAAGGGGATTTTGGGCCCAAAGGGCTTTCACAATTTCTGAGCACAAAAAAATGTTCTAAAAAAATTAAAAAGATTTAAAATATTCTTTAAAAAAAATCAAAATCCCAAATTTTAAAAATTAAAATTTTTTGATTTTATAACTTTTTTTCCTTGGTTACGTTACTTTTTTTCTTATTATTAATAATATTTTTAATTAGGATATATTTAGCCAAAAAAAAATGTTGCTCAAAAAAAAATTTTTTTTTTATACTTATCTAACTTACAATACAATTAAAAAAAACAGAAATAAACTTTTTTAAAATTTTGGGGTTTTGAGGTAATAAGAAAAAAAAAAAAAAAAAAACTTTAAAAAGTCCCTCCATTTCAACATCGTTTTATTTTTTGCCTTGAGAAAAAAATATAAAATTTTTTAAAAAAATTACATTGTTGGACGTAAAAAAACATGTTTTATAGCCCAACTAATATACAGGTCAAAAAATATAAATTAGGAAGAGTTAAATAATTTTATTTTATTAAAAGGGAACTCAAAAAGGAATAGAAGAAAAGAAAGGGGTTTTAGGGGGTTTGGGGTTAAAAGGTAAAAATGTATTTTCAAAAAATTAAAAATTTTTGGGTTTAAAAAAATTTTCTTCATTGGGGGCCCCCTTCCCCATCTCGTTTGATAATTTAAAAAATTTTTTAAAAACGACAACCTACCATAAAACGGATAAAAGCGTTTTTAAAAAAAGTCGGTATTTTAAAAAAAATTAAATTTTAAAACAAAAAATTTTGCTTAGTTTATTTTTTTATAAATTATGATAAATAAAAAATAGGGGTATTCTTGGCAAGCTGAGCTACTCGGTACAAAAAACTACTTAAATAAAAAACTTAATACTTTTTTTAAATTGGATTTTACTTAATTATAAATGGTATTCATAAAAAAAAATATTGTTTTTTAAAAGTTTGTTTTAATTTTTTTAAATTTTTTTCAGTTTTTTTTTTAATTTAAATTTTATCAACTAAAATTGAACCGTGAAGGCGTCTTTTCATCGCGAAAAAAGGGGTTTTTCCATGGCTAAAAAAACATTAAAATTTTAAAAAGAAAAAAAAAAAACTTGCGTAAAAATTTACAAACGTTTTTTAAATTTTTTTAAGTTAAAATATTTTTTTTTTTGTCATATGGGTCAATACAGTGTTTCTTTAAAATTCTGGACCCGGAAAAATTGAAAAATTTTGTTTTTTAATGGGTTTTTATTTTTGCTTTTTCTGTTCTAATCATTTTATTCAATGCCATTTTTAAATCCAGTCTTGTTCATATTTTAATTTTAAAAAAGTTTTAAAAATTTTTTTGGCCATCCAAAAACCCCCGGGGTTTCCTAAAATCATCTGATAACCAATTTTTCTTTTTAAAATTTTTATAAGGGGAATATCTTTTTCCTTTACTATAAAATGCAGAAAAACAAAAAAAGAAAAAAATTTTTTAGTGGGTTTGTGTTTAAAATTCTGCATTTCATTTTATGAATTGATATGTTTCATATTAATTTTAATTAAGAAAATAATAAAGTTTAAACCCTTTAAAAAATTCAAAGATTAAAATTAAAATTGGTCTTTTTTTAAAAGTTAGAAAATGTCATTTGGCATAACGATCTGTGGGTCCCAAAAAAAAAAAAATACAGGTGTCCATTTAAAAATCAGATTTCCATAAAACAGGAATTTAAAAAAACTTGTTATACATGCATAAAGATGATTTTCGTTAAAATTACCCCCCCAAGTTTGTTTTTGATAAAAAAAAAAAAAAAAATGGCGGAAAAAATTTAATGGGGGCCAGTATTTTTTTTTAAATTTGGGGATTCAAAAAAAATTAAAATTTAAAAACCCCAATCTAATTAAATATGAAATTTTTTTTGTTTATGTGGAAACCAAAAAAAGGGCATTTTAATCTAAGAAACTGAGGAGACAGGAAGCCCGAAAGTTTATTTAATTTTTTTAATTTTTATTTGCCTTTGTTTTTTTTTGTTTTATAACCATAGTATAATAGAGAAAAAATGTACATATTTCTTTATTTTTGTAATAGTGTTTTTTTGAGGAAAAAGTTGCAAAATTTTTAAAATTTTTTATTTTCCCGTCTGTTTTTCCCCCAAAAACCATCATAAAACAAAATTTTTGACAGGTAAATTGTTTTTGCTGTTTTAAGTTAATGACATGAAAAGATAGTTTGTTTAGCATAATAAAAATTTGTTAAAAAATATTTTTGTGGACTTTAAACTTTTAAATTCCCCAATATATTGCTTTAAAAAAAAATTTTTCCAATTGCAAAAAAGTAAAGGGGATGGTAAAAATCAGAAAATTAAAAAGAAAAATTTGATCTACGCGGGAACCGGGGATTCCCTAGGTTTTTTTGGGTTTTTGATTTTAAAACCCTCAGTTAAATTCCATCACAAAAAAGTTCAAGGTCATTTAAAAGTAAAAAAAATTAAAAAAATTTGGAAAAAAATTCATGCATATGTTTTGGGTCACTGAATTCGAATCCCGTTTATTTAAACTTTAAGTTGTCTATTCAAAACCCCTATGTTTTTTGGTCTTTTTACTTTTGGGGGAAAAATTTTTTATTAAAAAAATCGAAAAAACTTGGTTTTTTTGGTCAATAAATTTTCAGTTTACTCTCATCATCGGTTTTGGTCATTTGATGGACAAGTGAAAAAATCATCAACCTTTGGAAAAACTCATGCACATGTTTTCGGGGTCACTGAATACCCAAATTCGTTTTTTTCTTTGATCCCCCGGGTCCCCCTGTTTTTTAAAGGGTCATTTTAAGTGGTTTTAAAAAAAAGCCAAAAGGAAAAAAACAACCCCAAAATTTTAATGGAACCTAAATACTATGAAAAATTTTTCCAGTTTTGATGGTTTTTTCTTCATTGACTTTAAAAACTTGTTTAATAGGTTAATTGTTTTCTTTTGCGTTCCCCAATGAAAATTATAAAATTTTTTCATTTTTCGAATAGTACTAAACCAAAAAACACTTCAAACTGACGTTTAAAGCTTTTCATGACCTTTGGATGGTTCAAACTGAAGGAAATTTGGTTTTAAAAGGGACATATAACCAAACCCACAATTTTTTAAAAATTTTTTTAATTTTTCTATTTTTTTTTCAAAAAACCCCTTTTGAGAAAAAAATTTGGTCCTCCCGGTGGGGCCCCCTGTAAAAAAATCCAACTTCGGACCAGAACCCCGAAAATGTTAAAATTTAAAAAAATTTTTGAGGTTTTTTTCTTTTGTTTAAATGACCCGGCCGATGGGTTAACGATCTGAATTTTGATTCCCGCCCGAAAAATACAACGTTTTTTTTAGATTTTTTGAAAAATTAAAAATTTTTTTTTTTAAAAACTTATTTTAAAAAACCGATCTTCTTTAACAAATCCAAAATATAAATAAAAAAGTTTTATTGTCCTCAAAAAATATGCTTAAATTTTTTTAATTTTGATGGTTTTTTTCTTTCTTTTTTAAAAAATTTAATTGGTGTTTTGGGGTTTAAACCTGGGAAAAAAATAATCAGTAAAAAACTAGTGCCCTAACTGCTGGGTTTAAGGGGATAAATAAATTTATTTTTATTCATTCATTTGTGGACAAAGATTCACTATGGTTCAAATTTGGAGGACTTAATTTTTTCAAAATTTTTAAAAAAAAAAATTAATCTACCTTTTTTATGTTTTAGGTACAGGGGTTCAAAAAACTTTCAAAATTCAGGAGGTAATTCCCAAATATTCTAGTTAAGTTGTCGAAATAAAAATAGGCCCGGGGAAACCTTCTTTTCCCAAGATGGGGGTTTTAAAAACTTGTGAAAATGTAAAAAAGGAATCTTCCATGTTTTTTAAGGGAAAAAATTTTTAATCCCAAAATCTGAAAAGGTTTTTTTAGCGTTTTTTTAAAAAGGGGGTCTTTTACGAAGATATGCGGGGGGAATCGTTTTTTTTATGAAAAATGTGCAAAAAATCCCCCAAAAAAATTTGAATCTTTAAAAAAAACAGACCAAAGTGGCGCCCCCAGGGGTAAAAAATTTAACATCAGTTAAATTTTGGCCCCTAAAATTTGACAAATTTTTATTAATTAGGGTCATTTTTAAAAAAGTTTTAAAAAAAAAAATAAAACAAATTTTAAAATTTTTTAAAAAAGTGTTTTGGGATATGTTTTTTTTTGACAATTCATCTAGAATTTGAAAGGAATCACCCCAAAATTTTGTCAAAGTGTTTTAATCCCCCAATTTTAATGTTTTAAAAATAAATGGTATTCTTAACAGTTAATAATATTATTGTTTAATAATCCCAAAAAGTTCAAAAAAGGGGGGGAAATGAGGGGAGAATATAAAAATATTTTCCCCACATGGATGAGTTTATTTTAAAAAAATTGCCCATATTGGACAATTTTTAAACCCCAATAAAAAAAAATAAAAAACGGGTTTTAAAAATTTAGTTGAAACCAATTTTTTTTATATAAAATATTTTTTTTATAAAAATTTTTTAAAGGGGTGAAAACCCCACGATATCTATTTTATTTTTTTTTAATTTTTAAAAACCTTTTTTTTCTTTTTAATTTTTCCCCGGGGCGGGGGTTTTTTAAAAAAAACCCCATATTCCTTTAACCCCAACCCCGGGGGGAAGGGGATCAAAAAGCCTAAAATTTTTTTGATCCATAAAACAAAAAAAAAATTCAAATGCACAAACAGAGTGTGTAGAATCTTTTTAAAAATATTTTTGTTTTTAAAAATTTTTATTTTATTATTCCTCTGCACTTTATCCCCTACCCTTTTCAAAATTTGAAAACCCGGTGGATCCATTTTTTTTTTTTAAAAATTTGTAGTAGTGATGGTTTTATAAACAAGATAATGATTGTATGTTTAATAGTTTTCCGGGGCTTTAAAATTTAATTGTTGTTAATATCATTCCCACACAAAAAAGGTTTTATTTCTTTTAAAAAAATACTTTGGTTACGGGGTTTCCAACAGGATAGCCCCTTTTTTTATTATTATTTTAAAAAAAAAAGTGAAAAAAATTATATAAATTTTCCCCTAATAAAAAATTTTAATGGAAAAAATTTAAATTAAAAAAAACGGGGGGGGATTTGATGATTTTTAAAGGGAAATCCTTTTTTTTGGTTACCCGATTCCTCGTATATCTTTTGATCTAAAATAATATTTTTTAAAAAAAAATGGTCCTTTTTCTCATTTTTTAAATCAAAAATTTTCGTCTATTCATTAAAACCAAAAATTTGATAGGGATTTTTCCCATCTTTAACGGTAGTTTTTTCAGAAACAAAAAAATAAAAATTTTAAAAATTGTTTATATTTTTTTGAAATTACCAATGGCTGGGGTACGGGCAATTTCTTTTTTCTTTGGGTATCCACCTTGCTTACTTTTTGGATCGATGAAACAGTATGACATGAACTTACTGTGACAACGGCTCTATTGTCGTTCCAAGTTGTTATTGTAACCTTGATGTAGTATCGGTGCAAAAATCATAGGTTCCCTCTCTTTTTTTCCAGATCTTTGTTGGGGTAATTGGACTTTTCCCAACAAAATCTTCCCAAAAAGCCTGATCTTCCACCATTTATATGAGTTGTTGAGTTGTTAAGGAACTAAAACAAAAATTTTTACCAAGTACCCCTAACAGGCGGGTGTTCCAAAATTTGGGAAAACATTTGTGTTTACTTCGAATAAAACAAAAATCCACCAAAAGTTCATTGAAGTTAAATATTTCAATATTTAAATAGGTTTATATATTTGCCTAATTTTATATTTAACTCGATATTGTTTCTAATTCAAAATAAATAATAACGTACCTTCTTGACGTCATATCGGCGACTTAAGAACACGTTGTTTTCGTATGCACTGTATACAGCCTAACTACTTATATGCAACTGCCGTTGTCGTCTTCATTAGCTAAGACATATAACTATCCACCCTGAAAACATTTTCAACGCCCGTTGACCTTGTTGCCAAAATGGACAGCGAATTCCAAAATGTTCCGATTTTGGAACACTGGGCAAAAATGGGTTTAATATAAATGTTCGATATGTCCTCCGTTGTTTTCGAAACAGGATCGATGCCCCCTTTTTAGTCTTTCCAGAGATCCTTTTATAATATTGTAATCCTGGTTAAGTCTGTCAATTTCACTCACAATTTTTTGCTGTAGCTCATCGATATTTCTATTGGGCCGTTGATAAACTACATTTTTTAAATGGCCCCATAAAAATGTATCCATTGATGATATCTGGGCTGTTGGGTGGCCAATGAATTGTTCCGTTACGTTTTTTTAGTTGTCTGAATGACACTACCGTTAGAGTGAACAAGTATCCGTATCAATATTTCAGGTGTTAATGACACGGTAGACGAAAATTTTTTTGATTTAAACGTGCTGAAAATGGACCATTTTGAATTAAAAAAATATCATTTTATATCAAAAGATATACGAGGATTTTTTTCAAAATACTTTTCCCAAAAAATCGGGTCCTTTTCATACCCCAAGACCGCACGCCAATGGTAAATAAAAGTTTTCACTATGCCTAATGCTTTATTTTTCTAACATACAATCACCACCAAAATTTAAAGAAAATCGCAGTATTAATAAATGAGATATCAGGGTGTTTCCATGAGAAGCGGGACACACTGTATGTATAATATATAATATATATATAATATAATATATTATATTATATATATATATATATAATATATATAATATATATAATTTAAAATATATATATAATTGTATATATATATATATATATATATATATATATATATATATATATATATATATATATATATATATATATATATATATATATATATATATATATATATCTGAAATTTTACCTTTTGGGGGTTGCTGAATCAAAATCTGAGAGTCCTGCACGTTCTGACATCGGATTCGAATTCAGTGTCAAAAAATAGATAAGGATACCAATGTCAGTACCCAGGATCAAAACTTTTTTTGTGTAGCTGTTTCTTTTTATTTTTTAATTTAAAATGTGTATATAAAAGTCTTTTTGAAAGACCCTTTGCACATAGATCACTTGTAAAGATATTTTATTTGAACAAAAATATAATATCTAATAAATACTGTATTTAAAATTCAAACTCTCTAGCACTATAATATATAAAGTAGTAGTATACATTTTAATTTTTCAATTAAGGCATTTTTTTTCAAGGAAATTTGACAATTTGTATGCGAAGAAAAGTATATGGCATATATTAACAGTTAATGATGGTAAAAAATGGTCTTATTGTGTTTACAATGCTTTTAATAAATAGTCGGTTTAGAGGTAAAAGTAACTAAATAACATTTTTTGATTTACGAAGTAACAATGATTTTAAACAAAATTTGCTATAAAGAAAAAAGAGAAACCGTAATTATTTAGTTTAATATTTCAATGAAGATGTTTAATAGTCATAAAGGTAGTGGATGAGTTTTTTTACATGTCCAAACTTTAACGGCAAGCTATAAGATAGTTTAACTATTTTTTACTCGGTGGCTTTTAGCTTTAAACCGACAAAATGAAATATCGGGTTTTAAGAAAGGAAAAAAACGTTGTGCTGGATTTCGCTTGTACCCAACGTGAATGTTTCAATAAAAGTTAATTAATAAACTAAAAATTGTAGAAACCCCTTCGAAGAACACTTTTATGCATTTTAATTTTTTTTGTTGCTCATTGTTTTTTTTTCTATCTACTGTACTCGTAATGTGCTGAATTTATATATGAGCTTAGTTTATACGCATTACCACACAAAAGCTTTTAAAGAAGAAAATAAAAACATGGAATTAAATAAACCTAAATTATACGCAATCTAGTAAATTTTCGAATTTTTAGAGATAAAAAATAAAATAAATTACTTTTTCACAAAATGTATTATATTTTGTATTGAGGAAGAAAAAGACGATTAAGGAAATAAGTTTGTTCTTTTTTTGCTTGTATTCAAAGTGCTTTTTATATAGTCTGCTAAACTGTTTGGGATTCATTTTCCTTTATACCGCTTCTTGACTTTAGCAATTTGCTGGTGATATTTTTGGCCGTTTTCGTCTGAGACTGTACTTAATTTAGGTAAACTTTTAGACAAATACGGCGGGGAAAGCATATGGAAAAATGCAGTTTTAGTGACACGTTGCAACTTAACGTCTTGTAAGATTGAATAATTCTTTGACTAAATCTGTGTTCTCATATTTTTTGTTACCTAGGTTATATTTGCACTGTCGCATATTGGCTTTTTGGGCCTCTTGTTACAATAGATCTTTCTGCTGACGAGGTGTTTCGCTCTATATATTTCCAGACAGAATGTGTTTTTTGCATGTCAGTGCATTGCGGCTGTGTAATATGTGAGAGGCTGTTTATTCCTCCTTTAAGTTATTGACCTGTTTCTACAACTGTTATCTTAGTTGACCGTGATCCGTCTGTAGCTGTTAGAAGGGTCACCTAGGGATGCCTTTGATCAGGGAAAGCATGAGAACGATCTGGATGTTGTTTTTGGGACTATCTGTTTTCGTCGCCTGTTTTGATAGTCCAAGGACTGTCTCTGGGTTATTAAAATTTTTAAATAAACTGGCTCCATTTAGTTCATCTGCATTCTCGTTGTCTTTTTTCGAGTCTTCAGGAACCCAGAGGAGTTCTATCGTGTTCCAAGCGGCATTTTAGGTCATACAGCACTCCATCATGATATTGAATGTAAAACGACGGAAAAAAAATTTCATTGCTGCTTGACTTTCTAAGAGAATGCGTATATTTTGGTTATAATATTCCCTTTTCACATTTTCTTAAATATTTGCTCAGATAACATAAAATTTCGTCTATTTTTCAATGAAAAGCTGTAAGTTGCTTTTGAGCCTTGCCCCAAATACACCAGCACCCACTCCATTACCTGTCTTTGAACCATAGGTGTACCAAACCTGGCGTCTGAAAAGAGGCTTATTTCGTGTAATTATGTTGGATTCCTGTAATTAGTGCACCAACTTTTAGGTTGGCACAAATATTTCATTTATGCCCTTTGTCCTTTATGCTTTAAAATAATTTCCGTAAGTTCTTCTACAATTTCTTTATTCACCGATAGGTTTATAGGAAAGATCAAAATATGTTGTTGATGTTCTCTCGATTTTGTTTACATGTCAGAGTAAGGGTAGAAAAGAAAGGGCTTTTTATGCAGAACATTGAACAGAAGAACTTTTAATAATAATAGAGCTAATGCAATTCAATACCTATATTATTGGACTGACCTTAAACTAATATGCTTTCTTAAAAATAAACAGCTTAATGATTTTAGAAATAATAGGCAGTGGCGCCAATTCAGGCCGATAATTGTAATTTGTCAGATAACACAAAGGTAGACTTTATATCCGGGCTTAATAATAGTTATTTAAGATACTAGTGTGTTATGTTGAAAATAAGTCACCCACGGTACGTTAGTACTTAGGCATCAGCCTTCGTGGACTGTCCCAAGATAAAAAAAAAAAAAAAAAAAAAACGGGAGAAAAAATTATACCACAAAGCCTTCGGGCCGAGTGGTGTAATTTCTTAAGGGACTTAGAAAACAACAACACACGAGTAGCATACAATGTTTTATCCAACAACTGAAAAATCATAACACCCGAGCAGCAGGTTTTATTCAAGAACTGAAAAAACTAACAGGAATTTTTTGGGAATGAGTAGCTTTTAAAGCAGGATTTATACATTTTTATTTTCTGACGTTTTGCGTTAAAGTTTGGTGTTTATACTGCAGCTGCTTGCACAATGTAAATTCACGCTCGGATTCAAGTAGGTAGGTTGTTTTTGGTTGCCATGAAACCTAAAATATTTTTAGCAATTTATCAAATTAGACATTGTTATATTTACTGTGCCAAAAGCGGTTTTTAGAGGTAAAAAATGAAAGAACTTGATGAGAATTATGAGCCCCAAGACGTTATAACGGAAGCGGAAGAAGCGGCAATGCAGATATTGTTTCAATGGTTTTTGGGCTGTTGGGCCGTCGTCGATTGTCTGGTTGACTTGACGTTTCGCCAACAAGAGCGGTTGGAATTTTCAGAAGTTGCTTCCTGGTTGACAGCATGCGAACTACTGAGTTTTGCGCGGTCGTAGCTCGTATTTATACGTTGGGTAGGCAGTGGGCGGGGCTTCGGTTAGTTTCGGTTCCAATCGGTTCCGGTCGGGTTTGTTCGTAAAGGGTGCAGATATTACCGGAATAATCCCGAGATTGTTATGACAAAAACTGCAATGTTTTTAACAAATTGATGGTTTTAAGAAGTTTAAAAAGAATTGACGAAAACGTTTTTCTGACTTATTTTTTATATTTACAGAAAAAATTAGCTCCATCGTCTTTATTGATTAAATACTCCATGCTGCTCCCGACCTTCACCTGTATAAGAAAATCGACTTTTAAAATATGCAAAACAGCTTTGTTTCTTAAAAAGTAAATCCGAAAGGGTACAAACCCATAAAGCCCAAACTTTGAAAAAAATAAATCAAAACCTTTCATGAGGAGTATTTACTAATGAAAGGTAACTTGATTATAGGGATTACTGGGGCTTGTAGATGTGACGAGTTAACACGTTTAAAAATTAAAAATGTTTAAGATAAATAAAAAAACAAAAATACTTACTATTCTTAAAAAAAGATTTGCAGTAAACCCTGTTGGTTTATGTAAAAATACATTTCTTTGCGACCAAAAAACACCAGCCATAGCCGCTTTTTGTTTTTTATAAAATTGACAAATATATAAATCAGTGTGTGGGCATAAATACCATGTTCAAAAAACCTTCAAAAATTGCAGCGTATTTAAACCTAAAGGATCAAGAACTATACACCGGCCACTTTTTAAGAAGATCCTTCGTTACCCTACTAGCTAATGCAACATGACAACACTTACAGGCCATGGAGAATGGAACTCATCATTAGTAGCGGAGAACTACCTTGAAGAGTCCGTCCAATACAAAATTGAAATTGCTAAAAAAAATTAAGGAATCAGTAAACAGTTAAGCAGTTGTTTCGGCCTAATAAAACCATCGACCTTAGAAATTAATACATATTTTAGAACAAGAAAGTGAGTTATAAACTATAACCTACTAGTGGGTTATGGTTTATAATGCAAACCAAAATTGTTTTATTTTTAAGTTTACTGCCTAAATTGTAGGTAAGTAATATTTTTTTAGATTTAATACTGTAGAATGAAAAAACAATTAGCCATCGAATTTTCGACTTTGGAACAAAAATAATATTTTTTTTAAAGTAAACACCGTTATATTATTTAGTTTTTTCGTAAACATAAAATTTTAGACAAGAATCCTTATTCACTTTTCCAGGGTAAAAGTTAATGAATTCGAAAAACTCAACCTGAACAAATTGGTCAATGTCAAGTTTATACTCCCATTACATTTTTTATTCTTTATCGTACATACTAAATAAAAATGCCCCTTTTTGGCTTAATTCTGTTGTTTTCAAATGTGTAATAAGATTTTCTGAAAATATACAAGGTTCGACAAAAAGGATATTTTTTTTTTAATAGAACACCACATATATTGTATCACCCTTAAAAAGATCTTTCAAAGAGCTTTAAACGACATTTAATATGACCATTTTTCCCCAGTTTTCGAAATACGGGCTTATAAATCTAAAAAATAATTTTAGTTAGGATGTCCCAGAAGTAATGGGACACAGAGCAACAGCAGATTCCTTGCGTCAAAATAATGTCATTAGCGTAAACTTGCCTTATCACAAAGGAAATAATAACTAAGAAACAGGGTGTCAAACTTTCAATTTTGTTTTCGTTTTTTTGTAATAATTTCTTAACTAAAAGACATAGCGGTATAAATTGGAGATTTGGGGGTTTTTTGGTCGAGAAATTCAAATTCTTCCATAATTTTAATGTTATTAGTAGAGGGCACCAGCTACGGCCTCTCCACTTGTTTTGGATGACATAAATTTTTTTAAGCTTAGTATATTGACCTGGTTATTAAAAAAGAAGTTACTATACTTCCTGCTGCGTCAAAAACGTATACTTCATTTAGGTCTCTAGGAGCAACTGTTTTCGAGATAAACGCACTTTAAAGGACCCCGCAATTTTCCTATGGAAAATGGGTTTCGACCAATTGTTTTCAAACTTTGCAAAGTAATAGTTCTACACGCTGACGAAAAGTCTCCACGGGGACAAAACCCAAAAAACCCTCTAACCCCTCCAAAATCACCCTTAAAAGTCTCCTAACTCCCAGTGACCTTTAAGGCTGATTTTGGGGTGTTAGCGTGCTGAGAACTATTACTTTGCAAAGTTTGAAAACAATTGGTCGAAACTCATTTTCCATGAGAAAATTGCTGGTTCCTTTAAAGTGCGTTTATCTCGAAAACAGTTGCTCCTAGAGACCTAAATAAAGTATACAATTTTGACGCAGCGGAAATTATAGTAACTTTTTTTTTTAATATTCAGGTCAATATACTAAGCCATCTAAAACAAGTGGGGTAGGCCGTAGCTGGCGCCCTCTAGTAACAACATTAAAATTATGGAAGAATTTGAATTTCCCGCCTCAAAGAACCCCCAAATCCCCAATTTTTTATCGCTATGTCTTTTAGTTAGGAAATTATTACGAAAACAAAATTAATTACGTTAATTACATTATTTTGACCTAAGGAATCTGCGGTTGCTCTGTGTCCCATTACTTCTGGGACACCCTGTATAGGCAGGAATAACCTAACTGCTGTAGATATAATAATGGAAATTAAAAATTATTTTTTAAATTTGATTATTTGATATTAAAGATAGATATATCAAATATTGTATTTTTTAAAATTTTTAAAAGATCTTTTTAATGGCGATACAATATACAAGGTGTTTTATTTTAAAAAAGGTTTTAATTAAAAAATTAATTCAAAATATGCCATAACCCACATAGTTTATATAAAATTAGCTTTAAAAATTCTTCATTTTACTAGGAACAGTTCTGTATTTCAAACGCAAATATACGCTTAACTGCACAGTGCAAAATAAAATAACAGGAGGGCTTATAAAAACAAGCGGATCTGGGGACATCCAAGCGTCACTGGGGACACTAGTAAACCCCAAGGTAATGTCCAACTGATATGGGAATGCCAAAAAGAACTGAAAGTCCTGGGAGAACGCAATTGAGTAACTCTCTTGTGGGTACCAGGACATTCGGGAATAGAAGGCAACGAAAAAGCGGATGAGCTATATACTACTACATACTTTGGGCCTGAACTTACCCTTGGAGTGACCAAAACCACAGCACGAGGGCGAACCAGGGAATGGATTTGAAACAAGCACGAGGAACACTGGGGGAACCTCAGTAGACATGGAAAAAGCTTTATAAGAGGCCCATCCAAAAGAGCGAAGGAAGAACTTCTCAGACAAAGTAGGATAAGACTTCGCATAATAGTAGGGTTGCTAACACGGCATGATAACCTAAGAGCACACCTACACAATATAGGCGCATACAATGGGGACCCAAGTTGCAGAATGTGCGACGAGGGGAAAAACAGCCTACCATATCCTATGCGAATGTGAAACATTCAATCACCAAAAACAGGCATTATTTGGGCAACCGGAAATGAGCCCACAGGAATATATCAACCAACCAGTCTCGGGGTTTTACAGACTTGTAGAAGAAACAAGACTAATGGGAGGATTGATATAAAAGATAATGGGAGATTAGGCACAAAAAGATCATGAGGCTGCGCTGCCTCCAGTAGTGAATTAAGACGGCTCCCCGGGGAAGAAGAAGAAGATTAGCTTTAAAGTATCTATAATGAACTAAAATATGTTGTACTGTTTTTGGATGGGTTTTCCCAGTGTTAAAAAATTGTTATAAAAATTCTACCTTCGCTAAAATTATAATAGTGTTATAAGGGGGTTTTTTATTTTTAAAATCTGCTCTTAGACGACTAGCTAACTTGGTACTAAACATATTATTTTGGAGAGTGTTTCGTCCCATAAAAAAATAGCATTGCATTGTTAAAATCACTTGTTTAACTATTGGCCATCTACTTAACGAACTACCTTTAAGCGATGATTGATATACAATTTTAAGGTTAAACATTTCATACTGTGGGAAAATACTCGCGACTTGTCGTAAAAGTTATTAATGGTAGCTTAGTGGCCGACATCCGAGAACTATTTTTCCCACTTCGGAGTTGGTAGTTATTTTAATTTAAAAGGAACTTATATATTTAATGACAAAGGCACTCGAAGATAGGTTGGTCTTCTTTCTTGATGTTTTAGAAATGCAAGGACTACTAGGTTATTAGATCTTACCAATTACGTCTATAACTATATTGTTTCTCGTCGTCTCTGATGTTCTTTTGCTGCCACCTGGTACGATTTCACTAGCGCACAAAGGAAACCCCCTCCCTTTTTCTAAGGAGTTCCCCCAAAGCAATAAAAGAAGAATTTCTCAAAACAATTAAATCTATTTACAAATATAAATAAAGCAACTATTTACAATGATAAAAAAAAAAAAAAATAAACTAACAATGAGAACTAGATTTTAGTATGAAATGAACTGCCGTGGTTTTATTTATTAAGTGTAAATTAAAACCAATTTGGAAAAGATAAAATCCCCTGGTAAATTTAAGAAATACAAGCTTTAAGAAAATAAAATATTTAAAATCACTTACTGCCGTTTATACTTAAACAAAAACAAAATAAGATAAACCCTTTCCCTTAAGAAGGATACCCTTAGTGAAATTCCCTTAAATATTCTATCTATTTGTCTATTAAAAGAATTTAATTATAAGAAAAATGTTTAAGATCAAAACCCTCTGAACAGAGAACTCACGAGTAAAACACAACACGTTATAACGAGATTCAGACTGTAATTGACTCAAATAATAATTTTTAAATTCCATGAAACCTATACGCCCTTCCTTGATGAACCCCACTTGACTTCGCGTGGTCCCGGGTTTAGGCCCTTGTCTACCAATTAAACAGGAATATTAACCCTGTAATCCCGCCCTATTACCGTGGTTCCTGGCCTAGGCCCTTTTTCACCAATTAAACAGGAACATTAACCCTGTAATCCCGCCCTGTTAATGTGGTTCCTATTTTAGGCCTTATGGCACACTTTGGCCTTCTAGAACTAGAGGGGCGAGTGGTTCTAAATGGGGGTTCATTTAGTTTTTTAAATTCTAATTTACGGCTTTTAATGTTCAAGTCTTTTACTTTTTATATAAAATACTTAATAGTAATCTAATCTACTAATTCCTATACTAAGAAGGTCCGTCTATGATTAAAAAAAAAAACCTATATGCAATTTATCGTAAATTTTGGATTTTTCTCTTCCTTGTTGTTTTACATAGGTAAAAAAAAATCATAAGACGAAACTACTTTACAAATCAAATTAATACGCTACAAAAACAGAGTCTTCATATATATTCTTTTGTTTTTCATAATGGTAAAATCGGTTTAATAAAAATAATGCGTCAGCAGGGTGGTCAACATCTGCGTGCATTCCTTTCCCAACCATAAACAACGTTGGGGGTAGTTCTATAAATTTCTATATCTCGAACAATATCTGGTTACTGTCTAACTTTATGTTTACTCAATTCTAGGATGTGATAAATTAAAGTTTAGGGCTTTTAAAATATTTACAATCGACACATTTATGGGTTAAGTCCTGAGAACGTAACAAAATATTTTTCAGATTATTGTTTATCTTAGCAGCCCTTATCCCCCTGTTAAGTTATATATCCCACATGGCGTTAAAAGGCTTTTTTTTTTTTTTGGTGTGCAACGAAATAGTCTTTTGAAAATACAGGGTGGTCAAAATATATTCCCTTACAATACTTGTAAAAATAAACTTTTTTTATTCTTGGGAGTTATCTTTTAAACTCTTAACCAGTCGTGTAGCAGCCAAAAACCTTTAATCTATTTAAAAAAAAACATAAGTTTTTTAAGTGGAATTACACATTCCATCTTGGACTAATGGACATTGGAATTTAGCAATGTCACGCTCACCTTTTCACTTTGGTGAAATATCCTGTTTGTTTACCAAAACATTAAAATTGTAAGTTTTATTGGTTCTAAGTCCAATATTATAGTTTTTTTTTTAATATTAAAAATAAATTTTACAATTACACCAGTTTTTATAAACACTAGTAAGTTAAACTAATCTGAATCATTAGTTGCAGAAATATTAAACGCATTAATTATTGAATTATGCTGAATCGTAGTCCAAACATACTAATTTAAGTTATATAAAATAGGCATGTACGAAGGTTTAGTTTTATTTTTAAATATAATTTTGTAATAAATGAGTAACATCATATTGTCCCAAAATATGATTTTGTTATAATGGATAATTGTAACTACACAGGTCCACAAAAAAAGTGGTGTATGCTGAAGATTTTATGGCGCATCTTTTTCCGCTCAACACGAATCTAAAGTCAAAATTAAAAGTCAAACAGCAAAAAAAAAAAAAAAAAAAAAACTGATACGGTACATTTACCGGCAGAAACCTGCTACTACGGAATATTTGGACTACGACTATAGAAACTATAAGAGATACAAACAAATGTATAAAACAAAAAATAAAATCTTCCAAGTAGTCCATATAAAAAGTAATATAAACATTTTTGATGAGATAAAGATGAAGAAGGTAAAAACAAAAATGTAATTTTGACAAAGAATTTCAGTCAAAAATAAGAAATTGTTTTTATTATTAATGTATTTTTTTTTAATTATAAATCATTTATTTTATTATTTAAATCCCAAATCACTTAAAATTTGCAAAAAAAATCCAAAAATAAAAAATTATAATTTTCAATTTTTTCCAGGGGTATACTTTGAAAAAACTCTGAAAATTCGGTTTTTTGATTATAACTCAAAAAATATTGCATTTACACAAAAAAGTCGTAGAATCTAAATTAAAGGCAGTATAAAAGGACATAATTTATGTTTAATAAAATTTCGTGTATCTTTTATAGTTTTTGAGATATTGGCGTTTTAAATTAAAAAAAAACTTTTATATCTGCAATTACGTTTTTCTTGATTTTTTGCTATTTTACTCCCAATTTTGACTTCAGAATCATGTTTAGCGGAAAAAAATACGCCATTAAATCGTAGTCCGACACCTAGCACACACCACTTATATTTTTTGTGAAAACTGACGCCGCTTTCAATAATATTAGGTATACGAATAGGCCAGGAAACGAAAACATAAATTCGGAAATAAATAGTGCTAAGCAGATGATTGTTTTAAGTGGTAGGGGTGACCACTGAAATGTTTACAAGACAATATCAAGTAATAGTTATAGTTCGAGTTAATCGTCAAGATTATTACCATCGTCGTCGCCATTGTTGCCGGATTGGAGGGCCGTTGGTGCACGAAGCGCGGCAAGTGCTGCACACAAGCGAGCAGGGTATGACTGCTTTGCGGCACCCGCAACGGCCCCCGCAACCTGTTTTGCACCCGCAAAATATGTTATTTAGGACGGATTCTGGCGCAACTGGGTCCGTGCTGGTGACAGGAGTGAGGAAGCCATCCGACTCCCTAATTAGAGATGAGCAAAAAATCGCGAACTGCGATTTAATCGCAGCAATTTTAAACTCGCAATCGCAACCTGCGATTTAAACATTGGCGATTAGGCGAGTTTAACTTTTTAGACAACCAACATCGCATTAAAGAAACATGGAAGTCACTGTGTTTTACAAATGCTGGGCCCGAGGCCGAGAGTTCTTCTCGGCGCTAGACGCCGGATCCTATAACATGCTGCGATTGCGATTTGGTTGCAACTCGCGCTAAGGAAAATGTAAATAATCTGCAAGTCTGAGCCAGCATTTATGTTTGTAATCCAATCGGCATTCTTTAATCTTTATTAACTTAGAGCGTTTCGAACTTATCAGTATAAGATACTTTGTTTATTTTTAATTCTTTCAAATTTTTTTTATAGTTTGTAATATAATATGTTAAAAAAAAGTTATCTGTGGAATTTTTTTCGGAAATTGATGACAATTTTGCAAAGTGCAATATGTGTGCAGCAAAAATATCATACAAAACAAGCACTACAAATTTTAAAAGACACATGGAGTCGAAGCCAACGGTGTTAAAAAACTAACAACTAACGCAATTTATCGCCATCGTCGTCGTTTCCCAATTTTAAAAATTAAAATCGCAATCGCAGGTTACAGTCGCAGCGAATTAAAGACTCGCAATCGCAGTTCCGATTGCGATTGAAAAATCGCAGCTTTGCCCATCTCTACCCCTAATCCACCCCCAAGCAGTTGAATCTTTCTGCTGATCTTCATAAAGCCATTGTTGAAATCTGCAAACAATAATTTGTCCTTTGTAAACACAGTTATACAAATTAAGAGTTAATGTAAACAAAGCATTCATTGATACAAACCTGCAAATGAACTCTAAGTGAGTGTTGGCGAGCAAGTGGTAGGTGGAAGTGCCGCAAAATCAGGCTTTGGCTTTGTCGTGGCTTTAACAAAGGCCTGGTGTCGTATCCGGTTCAGGTCTGCTCTTTCTGGGGCCTGGTACAAAAAAAGCAGCTCTCCTGCATCAGCTACCATGTCCTGTGTTGCTGAGGGATCGCAGAAGACTTTGTAGATGTCTGTGACCTCCTCCTCGGCCTTCAAAAATATTTTCACCACACCTCCCTTGTTCTTGTTATAGATAGCGGAGATAGTATCACAACCGCTGAACGGTCTTCGCAAATGGCAACTTTTGGAGATAGGCCACATTATACCTACGTGCCTCCACCTTTCCCCTGCCTGGTTTGAAAAAAAGCATCTCTTTCTCAGGGGGGGTTAGTGCAATAAGCAATACCAACAGGTCTATATCTTCCCCTATTACTGTCACAATTTGGTGCTTGTCGGCTGCCAGCAAACCACAGCTAACGATTTTGGTATCAGCGTCTCCTGTGGCTACTACTGCCATTAGTCCTTGGTCTTCAATTTTTTTGTAAGCATGTTGATAAGCATGGTTTTGTTGGACTCGTTAGACAAAAAAATGTCCTGCTGAACAGTGCAGGATGTGGTCCCGTCAAAGTGGATTTTGACTGAGGTTTTTGATAGCCCTCTCCGTTTTTGCTCAGCATTTAGTGCTGTTCGCATCACCGTAGCCATCAAATACCACAGTGCACTGTTCACTATAGTGGTTGATAATGTACGAAACGGTCGCATATTTTATTAAATGTTAAGCCAACATTCCACTTAACACGATGGAGTGGGAAGCCACCATCAACTATGTTGTATGTTGATTTCAAGTCATGAGTTGTAGTGTTGTCTTGTGATAACGCTTCATACAGGGCCGACTTCTTCCCTTTTCGGAGACCCCCTTCGTTGAAAAGAGCCAAAGGGTACGGGGACAACTCAAATTTAAGCAGATCAGCAACGTCTTCGTCAGTCTTCTTTGATATTAAGGTTCTGTGGAAAATAGTCAAAGGATCAACTGGATACTTGAAGCAATTTGTATTAACTGAAAATGAGTCTAGCTAGCTTATTCGCTTCAAGATGTCACTCTCAATACACGCTTTCATTTTTTGTTGTAATTAGGTAATACGATTAATTTACATGGATTTTGAACGACAAAAACATGGTTTTTTATACTTTTCGCATTTTTAAGGTATCACACACCTTTAACTACTGCTCTCAGCGCAAAATTGGATAAAACCTTTTTTATAGACAATTTAATTTACTTTCATTTTGTATAGAACGACTTTTTCGCTTTATACGCTTAGTTTTTGAGATAATGAAAAACCGCCCCTTCCCCCCCCACGCCTAACGCACAAGGTCCAGGGCTGGGGACTTTTGGTATGTTACTCCTAAGGGTCACCCCTACCACTTAAAACAATAATCCGCTTAGCACTATTTATTTCCGAATGGAGGGATTTTCCGGTATTCGTTGTCTGGCCTAGAAGTGTTTAGGGGTATTATTGATAAACCAAACTAGAATATTAAAGCAATGTTTTGTTTTTAAAATTTTAATCATCACCTTTAAAAATTAAATTACTTGTTACTGTATCTTTTCTTCTGCTCTTACGATTTTTTTGCACAAACTGGCCTAGGCTATTAAAAAAGCACATCTTTTAAAAAGTTACCTATTTTACATCTATTTTTTTAATAAACTGCTAAACTTTACTTTCAAATGCTGCTGTCTGTTTATACTGAGTGTTATGTTGGTCACCATGTAAGGAAATAATTGTCAACATAATCTACTATTTATATTTAAAAGCTTTTGATGGTAGAGTATGACAATTTAGTAAATAAATGGTGTAAAATAAATTAAAGAAACAACTTTTTAAAAAGTGTTAAAATATTCTCAATCATTTTAGTATACAAATCAAGAACTGTATGGGAAGGAAGGTTAATAGGAATTTAAATATGTTGATGGATATCTTAACAACGAAATGTTGCCAAAAAATAGGGCTTTTTAAGTGATGATGGATGGATCTAGAAGACATTTTAAGGGAGGCCATGGCTCGGATCATGAATATACTTTAAAGACTGTAATGTAAGGATGCAAAACAATTTTCGTGTAATGATTCCCTGACTATTACCTTATCAAACATTTCCAAAAATAATTTCTTTAGTTGATGATCTTGAACCCTGCAACAATATTTGTTTGCCGTTTTATTTTTTACAAAAATATCAATAATGGATTGGTCAAACATTAAAATTTGTAAAAAGTGTGTGAAATAAATAACATGTTTTATTTATATGAAGTGTATTTTTAATGTATTTTCTAGTAAAGAAAGAAATGGTAATGCCATATTTTACAACTAAAGGTTAAACTACAAACCCATGTAGTTGTATATTTCTTTTATTTGTTCCTATGTTATTTTCTGATAATTAACCTATATATTTTTCTAACTCTTACGCCACCTGAACTCTTTTTTAAATTATTTTTATGTAGACCTATCACAAGACCTCAAACTTATTTTGGAGTGGGGCGCCAAAAATCTTGTTCAGTTTAATGCCTCGAAAACACAGTCATGTTCGCTGTAGCGAAAAAAGTCTGCAAATGCTCATCCCTTACATATGAGCGGCCAAGTTCTGCAGAACAAAGAGTCATTTAATCTTGTCGGCGTTACTTTTGAGAATAACCTTAACTGGCACAAACACATTACATCCATAGCCTCGGCAGCTTCAAAAAGCTTGGATTCCTCTTCCGAGCCAGAAAATATTTCTCTTCTTCCAATCTGTACACTCTGTATGTATCTCAAATTAGACCCTCCTTAGAATATTGTTCTCATGTCTGGGGAATGGCGTCCCCTACAACACTTAGCATTCTGGATTCCATTCAAAGAAGAGCCGTTCGTCTTATTAATGATCCAACGCTCACAGAAAGGCTTCCTCCCTTGGCCACGGTCGAGCTGTGGGATCTGTCGCTCTTCTATAGGTATTTTCACGGCTTCTGCTCAGAGGAGTTGGCCAGCATAATTCCTTCTCTGGCAGCTCCCAACAGAGCAACCCGTAGTGCAACTTTTATGCATCCTTTTACAGTTCAGTTAGAGAGGCCCCGAACTTCCCACTTTCTTCGTTCCTTTATCCCTAGAGTGTCAAGACTGTGGAACCTGCTGCCCGCAGAAGCTTTTCCTTCTCCTCCCAATCTCCAAATATTTAAGTCCCGTGTGAACAAACTCCCTCTCACCACACTTAAGGCACCCACGGTACGTTAGTACTTAGGCATCAGCCTTCGTGGACTGTCCAAAAAAAAAAAAAAAGACCGGTTTGGGGAGGGGTCCATGACCCCTATGGCTCCCACAGAATCCGCCTCATCCTAGTTACCTAGCATCCTGAACGAAAACCCGTATAACATTAACCACCCTTACATTGTAAACAATTACCACAATATGTAAATTAAAACTTTGTGTGTCTACTCTACCAATCACTGTAATTTATTATGAAACTTAAAGTTTCATAATAAATTACAAACATCACATGTGAAATTGCGGGAATTTTTCAGCTACAAATTCTTCTTCTTGCTAAAGACAGCATGATAAGCTGCACCAATGCAACTATATAACTAAAATTTATTTTTTATAGAAATGCCTTTACAGTTTAAAAAAACAGATGTCACAACTTTACTCTTTACAGTATGGAGTGCCGTTTGGACACTGAAATATATTAAAGTCTAGAAGTTTTATTCATGGTTCTTTTTCTTCTTTCCTGGAAGCCGTCTAGATTTACTACCGGAGGCAGCGCAGTCTCTTTGGGCCTTTTGTGCCTAATCTCCCATTATCTTTAATACCAATCCTCCCATTAGTCTTGTTCCTTCTACAAGTTTTAATAGCCCCAAGACTGGTTGGTTGATATATTTCTGTGGACACATTTTTAATTGCCCAAATAATGCCTGTCTTTTGTGATTCAACGTTTCACCTTCGCACAGGATATGGTAGGCTGTTTCTTCCCCTTCGTCGGACATTATGCAACTTGGATCCTCATTGAGAGTGTAGTTGTCTTATTAGGTTATCGTGTCCTGTTAGCAGCCCTACTGTTATGCAAAACCTTTTCCTACTTTGTCTGAGTATTTCTTCCTTCGTTCTTTTAAATAGGGCCCTTATAAAGCCTTTTCCATGTCTTATTCTACTGAGGCTTCTTCAGTATTCCACGTGTTTGTTTCGGATCCATACCCTGGTTTGTACTTGTGCTGTGGTTTTGGTCACTTCAAGGGCAGGTTCTGGTCCAGAGTATGGTATGGATAATTCCTGTCTCGCTAGCTCATCACCTTTTTCGTTACCTTTTATTTCCGAATATCTTGGTACCCACAGGAGAGTTACCCTGTTGTGTTTTTCCAGGACTTCCAGGTCTCTTTGGCATTTCCATGTCAGCTTGGGAGAATCGTAAATTCCTCATTTTACTGTACACGCCCGCTCCTGTTCCCTGCTTGGTTTTAAAAACATCTGTATACCAGATGATGTTTCCAACCGTGTCAGGGAGATCGGGTTGCTGCGACTCACTTTGATCTGGAATTTTTACCTTGAAGTTTTTGTTAAATGAGTATTGGGTAATGATCTGGTCTGTTCTTACGTCAAGGATGTTGTCGCCAACCTGAATTTTTATTTCGGTATGTCCCAAACTAGCGTAGCCAGTTGGTTGCAGACGGAAGTAGCCCATTCTCGACTCTCCCACAACTATAAGGTTAAGTGGTGGACGGTCCAAGAGACACTCCATGGCTGCTGTCTAGAAATTTTATTCATGGTTATAAATCGTCGAACAAACTTAGTTTTATTCTTGTTAAAAGATTTCAAACACTGCCGAAAAATGTTTATATAAACTCGTTTTTGATGAGCTGTTAACAATACCTCCATGGCATCCATCTTGGGCATGATTTTTTATTTAAATTTCTTGTGCACTATAAATTCAATACCTTTCTTTTAAATGCCTATCGCCTTGACAATTTTACTTACCCTTAACTTGCCGGTCGTCTAATACCTTATCATCAGGGGCGCAGCTACCGCTGTATCAGCCGTATCAATGATACGGGTCCCCGGGCTGCAGGGGCCCCGACATGTGTAAGCAAAAATTCGTAAAATTAGTTCCATAATCTTACTCAAGTTTCCTAAAGGGCCTTTTTTAAATAATTTGGAAAAAATATCCGTTTTTTTTAGCAATAGTATAAAACGCAGGTTAATGTTGAGTAACAATAAATCGAAAAAAATACAAAATTACCATGTCTTCAAGACCCGACATTTTATCGGCTATAAAGAAAATTTATTCATTAATAATAAAAACTTTCTACCAGATTAATTTAATTTTCACTAAAAAAGAATGTAAAAATATAATTAGCATTTTAGAGAACTACCATTTTATAGAGCCTGTTTTCTTTATTATTTGACATTATTAACCCAGATTCTAACGCTCTACAGCATAAAAATAATTATTTTCGGAAAAATAGCACTTTAAAATAGATTGAGCGAAATAAGAAATCAAAATTCATGGTTAGCTAAACGAGTCCAGAGACTTAGCCAAAGGCTAGACTATACCCTAAAACAACTGTTTTTAAAAATAAAAGACGGAAGAGAACAAAGAGAATTTTCGATGATTTATCAGAAGCTGAGACATTTTCAGACCCAAAATCGTACTTTAAAGTCAATGTGTATTACTACTGTTTAGATATATAAATATCTCAAACTTAACAAATATTTTAACAAGGTTTCCACATGCAGGAAAAGTCAGGAAAACTCAGGAAAAGTCAGGAATTTGGATTTTAGTCAGAAAAAGTCAGGAAAAATGTTTAAAAATGGCATAAAGTCAGGAAATATTAACAATATTATGGTAAAAGTCAGGAAAAATGTAAAAATGCGTATATTACTTGTGGCACGCTATTTCTTGTTAAGATGTATCGTAGAGTTCCTGGTCGGTTTTTAGTTATACTTAAAATAATGTGATATATTTTTTATAAAAGATACACTACCAACTACGTTTCTCTTCATTAAAACCTATACGATGCAAACAGGTTAGTGGACAACGCAGCTGAAAAAGCCAAATCCCAGTACTCATTGCTGTGTTCCGAAGCTAAAGGGGTTCTAAAAGACACATTTAAAATATTTGAGCCAACAAATGAAGAAGGAAATGAGTCCGATAAAAGGTTGGACCTATTTTATTCTGCCATCTTATGTAACAATCCTAAGTACCTATATTGATCTGTAGAATGTTGTAAAATTGGGTTTGACATTCTCACACGGTAATGCAGCTGTTGAGAGTGGCTTCGCCACCAACAAATCAATACTTGTTGAAAATCAACATGAGGAAACAATTGTGTCTCAAAGAAAAGTCTATAATGCAATCATAAGTGCAGGAGGACGAAAGAATATAGTGATTACACACAAAATGCTTACTTCAGTAAGATCTGCTAAAAGGCGGTATGCAGTGGCGTTGGAAGATAAAAGAAGAAACCAATCAGAAGAAGAAAAACGAAGGACTGAAAAACGTAAACTTAATTCAAAAATTAAACAACTTGAAGATGAAAAAAAAAGTTAAGTATCACATCTCAAGTGGAAGAAGAGCAAATTTTGCAAAAAATCAAAGTGTTGAAAAAACACATGAAATGAAGATGATAGATTTACGATTTTGTATTATGTAAACATGTTTCTTATACTACTGGTTTTAATTTAAGAGAACACATATTTGAAGTGAAGTAGTGTACATTTTGTTATCTATGTATTACATACTTTTTATATAATATGTTGTATTATAAAAAAATTAAAAAGGTGAGAGTTGGGTAGCTATGGGGATGGTGGAGGCTGCAATAAAAAATGTTAAAAAAATTGCAGTTGTATTATTATATTATTTACTCGCCTTTGGCTCGTTTATTTATAGTGCGTGTGTCTGGAAAAAGTTCAGTTTTTGGTGGGAAAAAGTCAGGAAAAATGACTTTGAATATTTTGTGGAAAACCTGTTTAAAGCCTCTGTGACCTAGGTAATACATTCGAAGTGTTACAACGGAAGAAAATCTTTATTATTTTCAAATAAAATAAAAAAGAAAGCCGACAATATGACTGCTAAATACAGTAAATGCTGAAAAACTGAAATTTAGAAAATCCATTCCCATTGGGGAACTCACGGAATTACTACTGGTAAAATTCAGTAACCGTGCATCCAGTTTTCTGAAGGTAATAACAGCATATTTTCTATTTTTGACCCCTTCCTTAAGATTTGCAACAGCTCAAAGATTTTTTGTAATTAAAACTGATCTTAGGACTTCTATGAGACAAGAACGGTTATCAGTCTTGTCAGTGCTGCCTACGGAGGCAAAACATTTTGAAAAACTAATATCGCCTTCAGTTATGGATTATTTAATAAATAGGATTGCTGAACAAAAAGGCGAGAAACGTATATATTTGAATAGTTTTCCTAACTTGGCTCCTGGAAGCACTAATTGTAAGTAATTTTTTACTTATACTTAATAAATTTTATTAGACTTAATAAGATTTTTTTTCGGAAAATCTCATTCGAGCTTCGCCCCAGTCGGGTAAAAAGGCCCCGCAACAAATTTTGATACAAGGTCCGTCTAGGGAAAGCCACGCCACTGCTTATCATGTACTTCTTGAATAATCTCTGGTTAGTTGTTGCACCTTGTGGTCATCTTGCGTCATCTTGGATGCTCATATGACCACATTTTAATTCAGCAGCCCATTTCTTAATAGTGAAAATTAAAGCAGACTTTTAGAAATTTGCATGCGATTTAAAAATTTCTTTTTAAAAAACTATTTATCAAAATCACTTGCGCCTTTGAATGTATACCTATAAAAAATGTACTAACCTAACAAAACATAAGTTTGCCGATAGCCTCGCCCTCTCTGATCGAGGCAGAGAACATATTAGACCCCCTCGAATACAAGGTGTTTTATATCGGCAGTACTTAGGTGTATAAAAAGCTTTGTTTGTTGTATTATTTAAAATAATTTAATTATTTTTTATGAAATTTATATATAAACAATACATTTAAGTGGACATTTGAATCCTCTTATTATTTTCATATTGGTAAACTTTCCCATTACAACTTTTAAAAAAAGGTTACAAAACACTAGTAAATTGTTTTCGATTCTCCATATTTTTTGTGTTTTCTGATACCGTGATTTGTTGTTAAATAATCTACAGCAAAAATATCGTTAAAAGATCGAAACTTTCTCCTGGTCTTACGTTTTTTACAAACTTGATTTAAAAGACATTTAAAAATTATTTTAATCTATCAGCTTCGTATACTGTTTCAGGAAGCTTCCGGCCAAAGGTTTCTGGTAATTTGAGAGCCAGCACACCAGCCAAAGTAGCAAGTCCTCCGAACATCAACATTGGTAGGGGCTTAAAATAAATACCCTAAAATATAAAACCATTATTAGGTATAATTATTATTAATATTAAGATTCTAAAACGATTTGATACAATTTATTACAAAACCTAATGTTTATTATTCATTTATTGGGTAGTGTAAGCAATATTTTGACTGAAGTATTGGGTTCTAGAAAGCTGTGTGCACAATGGGTCCCGCATTCGCTAACAATTGAACAAAAACACATTCGAATGTGACTTTCTCAGCAACATTTAGAGCGTTTTCGAAAAGATTAAGTGGATTTTTTGCGTCGATTCATCAATATGAATGAGACTTGGGTCTATCACCATGATTCCTGAATCAAAGCAAAGGGCTAAAGAGTGGTGTAAACCTGATTCTTCGGCTCCGAAACGAGTTCGTGTATAGAAATCGGCCAAGAAGGTGTTAGCATTAGTATTTTGGGTTGCGAAAGGAATTTTGTTTGTAAATTACTTGCAAACTGGTAAAACAATAAATTCTGTATTATTGTAACCTTTTTGATTAGCTGAAGAAAAAAAAATTGTAAAAAAGACACAGTTTGCAAAAGGGAAAAAATCTTTTTCATCAGGACAATGCACCGTGTCACAAGAGCATCTTGACAATGGCTATGGCCATGAATTAAAATTCGTATTCACCAAAAAATTCATTCGTGGAAAGCGTTTTTCATTAAATGATGAGGTCATAACAGCTGTGGAAGCGTATTTTGCAGCCCTTCCAGAGTTTCACATCAGGGATGAAATTCATAGGTTGTAATCTCGTTGGAACAAGTGTATTAATGTTCAGGGAAACTATACTGAATAATAAAGTGTATTTTAAACCATAAAATTGTGTTTTTCTTATCGAACCGCAAAACCTATAAGTATTTTGGTAGTAGTTATTTAAAAAAAGCGTCGATGGTACCACTACCGCGTTGTCTAAAAAGGCTGCGAAATGCAATAACTGTTTCAGTGCTTGGACAACATGGACGGAACTGAAAAAAAATGAGTTAACCATCCACTACTGACTTCCCAAGGCTTAAGATGGATTTATATTTGTCTCAAGTGGCGTGTCTTTACACTTCAAAACGGTATCAGTATAGGTTCTGGCCGGTTGCACCAACAATTTTTGCGTAGCTTAGGTTGTTCAAGCATTAATTGTCCCTTTTTCCTTATGTTTATAGCACCAGCTGAAATTCGTTAGCTTTAGGTTTGGGATTTTCTGTACTTAATGATCCCTTAAGTTATTTGACGGCGATATTAGTAGTCCTAGATAGTATGTTCACGTGCAGCCAGCTCCGGAGCAGCTTATTATCTCGTAATCTTGACGTCATATGTTAATTAGGAAACGTGGGCTAGGCCTATTTTAGAGTCCTGCGCATGCGCTAAAATAATGACACCTGTCAGCTGTCAAATTACACCTGTCACCTGTCATATTTCGCGAACCACGTGACTTAGAACCTGCTTACGTGGACGAGATCTATCTTAGGACCTTACGCAAGCGCTAAAACCATGGCGCCGGTCAGCTGTCAAATGTCACGTGTCACCTGTCATATTTCGGGAACCACGTGACTTAGAACCTGCTTACGTGGATGAGACATAACTAAGGGTCCTACGCATGCGTTAAAATAATGGCGCCTGTCAAATGTCAGCTGTCACTTGTCACCTGTCATAACTCGCGATCCACGTGACTTAGAAAAGTTAGGTTAAGTGGATGAGATGTATCTTAGGATCTTACGCAAGCCCTAAAAAAATGACGGCTGTCACTTGTCAACTGTCATATTTCGCAAACCACGTGACTTATAAGCTTACGTGTACGAGATCCTAATAGATTACTAGGCAAGCGTTAAAAAAATGACGCTTATCACATGTCAACGCAGTCACTTGTCAAACGTCAAAGGTCAAAAACCACGTGACTTAGAAAAGTTAGGCTACGTGAATGGAATTTATCTTAAGGTCTTACGCAAGCGCCAAAAAAATGGCGTCCGTCAAATGTCAAATGTCATCTGTCACCTGTCATATTTCGCGAACCACGTGACTTAGAACCTGTATACGTGGACAAGAGCTATCTTAGGGTCTTACGCATGTGTTAATATAATGGCGTCTATCACCTGTCAAATGTCACCCGTCACGCGGATCCCCGATGATTGTGATGGCGGCTAAAATCGAAACGTTGTTTAGGATACTTGGGCTAAAGTCTTATATTGCGCGAAAATTGTAAGTTATCGGTTAACACCCGAACCCCGATGATGAGGATGACGGGTAAAATCAAAACGTTGTTTACTTGGGCTAAGTCATTGAATTGAGGATGTATAACCTAAGGTTTTGATTTATTGTATAAATTGTAAGTCATACCGTTCGGATGTTATCGGCTAAACCCGGAACCCCGATGATGAGGATGACGGATAAAATCGAAACGTTGTTTAGGATACTTGTGATAAGACACTGATTTGCAACGAAAATTGTAAGTTATACCGGTCGGACGCCATCGTCTCGTTAGCGCTAATGATGACGACTCACGAATTAGTGTAACGTCGTACCTATCGAATAGGCAAACACCAGCCCCGATAAAGATGATGGTTAAAATTGAAACGTTGTTTAATACATCATCTTGAGCTATGGATTTAATACTTGTATTTTAACATAAACCCTGTTTCAAATACAGCCCTGTATTTTAAAATAAGTCCTGTATTTCAAATAACAGCCCGTATTTAAATAACAGCCCCTATATGTTTTTACAAATTTAATCATTGGGCCCTGTTTTTCCAAATAACAGCCCTGTATTTTCAAATAACAGCACTGTATTTCCAAATAACAGCACTGTATTTTCAAATAACAGCACTGTAGATTGGTTAGTTAAAGTGGATTATAATTTATTCATATCAGATACGCTTTAGGGTTAATATGGAACTTTATGGTAGATATATGTTGGCCTCAACGAAGGAGCAAGAAATCAAATCTTTCAATTCTCGCTATGTTACAGTTACTCAAAATACCAATCTTGAAGATTATATAATGATTTTTGTACTATTTTGCTTGCAAAGTCGTCTGAATTTAGCGAGAGAGATAGTGGATGGGCGTTGTCTAAACTATTATTTCTAGAACTTACCGCAGCCAAAGAGTGGAGGATGTAAGAAGCCAGAAATGCGTTCATAACTTTTAGTCGAGTTGTAGCCGTGATGAGTGATTGTTCATCAAACATGTCTACCGAATCCACATGTTGGGAATATTTTGATCAAATGGTGTTAGCAGCTAGAAAAGAAATTAAAAAGGAAAAGAAGCTTTTAGGAGAAGTCTGTCTACCAGTACATCATTTTAACATTACAACCGGACTCAGTGTTGCGAGAGGTATGATTCCAAGCGTAAAAATGGTCAACACGCTGTTTAACCTACCCGAAGATCAGATCACCATCTCCCTAAGTTATGATGATTGGCGTGAATTCCTAGAGACTCCTGCTAAACTGATTATTCGTGACGAAAGTGACGTAGTAGAAAATTTTTTATCCGAAAACTTTACCATTTGGACGGCATCCTTGCTGAGCGAGCGAACCATAGGACTTAAGAGTAAAGAGACTGATAGTGCTGTATGTTTTAGTGTTTTAGATATTAGGGCATTTATCGATGTAGCTTATGTAATTAATTTTAGACTAGAATTCCTTGAAAAACTTAATTTTAAACCGTTTTATGACGATTTGTTAACCGATGTAGCTTCATATGTTGAAAGCAATGAGGATGTGCTGGATGTAATTAAAAATATTTGTCAATTGTGTTTTGGTGAACAATATTATTATATGTTAAATTTATATACTTTTATTAATAAATGAGATCACTTTCAAAAAATATGATTGTAATGAATAAATAATAAATAAAATTCCTCGTGTTTATTTCTCACTTTAGTTAGAACCCTTAAGCTAGAAACATGTGTCTCGACGATGGTTGTTGTTGTCCATTGCAAAACAAGTATTCAAGGTATTTTGATTACGAACAAAGATTACTATCCTTTGAAAATTGGCCTGTTAATCTCAGTCCTAAAGAACTGGCTAGCGCTGGTTTCTATTACACTGGGAGAGATGATGTAGTTAAGTGTATATGCTGCCATATTGAATTTAATAATTGGAAAGAGGGAGATGATCCGCTATCGGACCACTATAAAAATGTTAAATATTGCAAATTTGCAGACATTTTGTGGGCGTGTCGAAATTTTGATCAGAAGCGAATGGTTAAAGCAGTTGGTCCTAATTTAAATTATAAACAGATGTTATTTAATTTTTTTATAGTTGGCATGATTTGTTTATATCTCATGAGTCACTATGAAGATATTATAACCTTTCTACAACAGCTAAGCTCATTCAAGATTCAACCATGGCTCTGTTAAGTTCGTCATACGTCGTATTAGTAGCGTTAATGCAAAATGTTTTATACATTTATGCGCCTTATAATGCTCCAGCCTCTTCGATAATGATAGAAACGGAAGATTTTCCATCAAATAATTCATGGCTTTCACTTCAATATGCGACAATGGATGGACGCCATGTTGGCGTATTTAAGACACTTGTACCAGCATCAGCTCAATCATTTCTCCGATACAAGGTTAAATTCCGCTATACGGATCATACTTTTGGAGAAACGGAATGGAAAACATTAATAAGCCAAGTTCCCCCAAGCCATGTGTCAACGTAACCACTGCAGCAGAGGTTCCAGCAGTTGCCACCCGACCAGATGAAATTTATAACAATTTAATTATTTTTATTGCTGCAGCTTGTAGTTTATTACTAACTAAACTTGTGTATAAGATTGCTAAAAGTCAATGTACAATGTGGTTTAAATAAATTAATTTAATATATATATATATATATATATATATATATATATATATATATATATAATATATATATATATTATTATATATATATATATATATATATATATATACAATGTGTTTTATTATTTAATATTCAAAAATTGAAAGATAAATATAATAAAGCTCTTCACCCCACGTCTAAGCCCCAGGCCTGGTGCTTAAGCGTGGGGCCCTACATGTTAGGCTCGACATTTGGTGTTTGACAGGTGACAGCTGACATTTGACAGTCGCCATTATTTTAACGCTTGCGTAAGACCCTAAGATACATCTCATCCACGTAAGCAGGTTCTAAGTCACGTGGTTCGCGAAATATGACAGGTGACAGGTGACATTTGACAGCTGACAGGCGCCATTTTTTTAACGCATGCGTAAGACTCTAAGATAGGTCTCATCCACGTAAGCAAACTTTTCTAAGTCACGTGGTTCGTGAAATATGACAGGTGACAGGTGTAATTTGACAGCTGACAGATGTCATTATTTTAGCGCATGCGCAGTACTCTAAAATAGGCCTAGCCCACGTTTACTAATTAACATATGATGTCAAGATTACGAGATAATAAGCTGCTCCGGAGCTGGCTGCACGTGAACATACTATCTAGGACTACTGATATTTTACAATATTTTGCTTATGTATTTTTCGTAAATGATTTCAAATAAGTAGGTAAAAATAGATTTTTTGAATGATGTTGGGATGTTAAATATTCGATATTAAATAGATTTCCAAGAAGAATATACGAATGGTGAAATTAAATTACTTACGGCATTTTTCAGATTTTTTTTATTCTTCTAAACATTTTAAAAAGAAAGCATTTTTACAAGATCAATAATATCACGTTTTTCATAAGGTTCAAATTGCTTGAGTTTGATCATTACAAGTTGGTATTAGCCTTTAAATTTTAGATATTTTTTTGTAATTTTTTGTTTTTATTATGTGTTTATATCTCATAAATATTGACAATGATTGTCCCCTTTCTATGGCCGTTAAGTTAGGCGTCCTTAAAATTTTATTTTCCATTTTGTTTCAAATTTTACAACAAAAAATCACACACTAACGTCCGATTTTGTGTCTAATGTTCACAAAATAAATTAAAAAAAAGTTTTAAAAGTTTTTAAATAATGCTTTGATGTGACACAAAAATCATTTTATTACAGACAAGCTAAAAAAGAAAAGATCTCATATCAATCCATTCTTATTTTTGTACCTTAAAAGTCAATAATTAAAAAGAAGAAAGATGTAACGATGCCGGCTTTCTAAATACTATTAGTTTAGTTGCAATAAAAATCTAATGGTAAAATTCTAAATTGCCCTTAATTAAGATAATATTGTGAAACCGGCTATTAGAAACACATTGCTATGTTGTGTTGTGTCGCAGCGCTGTCTGTCGTATGTAAATGTATAAGATCGATAAGCTTCTGACGCGACACGACACGACACGTCAGACAAATATAAATTCATCTCAAGCCTTGGGTAATCAGTAGTGGATTTTTTTAGGTCATTAGACATTAAAAATAAAATTGGAATTGCCTAATTAATGCAAATTTTAAAGCAGAGATTAGTAGTAGATTTAATTAGTTACAGGATGTAACCGAAATAGTTGAGAACATGAGTTGAACAAAGTTGCAATTTTGAATTTATAATTATATTAGAGTCCATCAAATTAGTAAGTATCCTAGTACCTCTTACGTTTTGGTTTATCAAAAAAATCATTAGTATTATCTCTCGGAAACCGTCCAGCATTACCAAGTGCCTTAAGTCCATACTGATTTCTAGAGCTTTATTTTTATTCTACTTGAGAAAGCGTAGCCACAAGCAAGTCAAGAATATACTTGGTGGACTTGATAGAAATCGATCATAATTACCTTGTTAGCCTGCACTTCCGAAGAAAAATCATAAAAAAATATAAGTAGTCGTGGCTCTGGAAGGCTCAAGAAGCCCACATCCTAAAACCACATCGAATAGGAAAACACCTTGTCATCATGGTGTAAATTTCCCCGAAAGCACTCCTTGGCTCTTGCGATGCTTAACACGGTAGACAAAATTGGCAAATACCTTCCTTTTTCTTTCAAATAGCTTTATTCATTAATATAATATGTACAACACTTCTTAACCTAACAACATCTACTATATACTATATTTACATCATAAATATGTACAAGCGATATGTTGAAAAAGTGCACTGGCGATTGCCTTCTCAGGCTTTGCGAGTTGAAAGCAACCAGGGAAGGTTAGGGCTGTTGGTAACCCGGGGTAGGTTGAGAAGTATTGGTTCATTGTAAGTTAGCTTTTTCCGATTAGTAATCTTTCAAACACTGCTAGACACTTGTTATACTTAAAAGTTTGGTTTGATGGGTGTTATTTAAGTTACTATTTGCATATTATATTTTATATAATTCGCTGAAAAAAGTTTCCAAAAAAAAACAGCTTAATTTAGGCAAATACCGAGTTACGCCAAAATAGGACATTAAGCAAGTAATTTTCTTACCAATAGTGGAACAAATGGGGCCAGTAGGGCGCCGAATCTTGCCATTGTCGATGCCAGTCCAACACCTCCACTTCTTATTATTGTAGGTAACATTTCGGATGTATGTACATAGACCACTCCAAACGCTGAAGTTATACCCATTTTTCCAAGAAGGAACAACGTTATTACTGCCCAGTTACTAGCAACTGAAATAAATGTAAATGACATGTATATAGCTCAAATCCGACTTCAGCACAAAGTAATCTTGCTTAGGACAAATGCAATAAAAGAAAATGCAGCATTGTTCACTAAAGCAAGTTCTTTTAGTTAGTACTAATTTGTTTTTTTTTTTAAATAAAACTATGCCAGTTGTAAATCAGCCAAAGGCAATTGCAACTCATTAACTATAAATTTAAAATACAATATGCTAAACTACCGATTAACACTGGCACAAGAAAATAATTTTTCCTAAATTGGGTAGCATATACAATAACATTGGGCAAATGCAGATAAAAGCGCGAATATACGTATTTACGTGAATAATATTGTTATAATTTTATACGTTTGTGTCGTGGATCTGATAATCAAAACACTTTATAGCCCTTACCTACACTTTATTTTTTTAATGACACTTTACGATCTTAACTCTAACATAACTAACTAGCTACGGTTTTCCACGGGCTATAAAAATTAAGATAGGTATACTATTCCAGAAACATTTCCTAGATTATTCTCACACTACGTCCAATAAAATAGTAAAATAACTAGAAAAATATTTAATCCCAGGATGCTACTGTATAGCTACTATATTTATCATAACAGTGTAACACTGTCCCCTCTTAAATCCGATCGTCTTGATCAGCTACATAGCCATAATACTAAGTCAGTTTAGAATCTTTAATTATTGTAGTTCTTTTAACAGTCTTGGAAATTCCAGTTATATTTTCTTCTTGAAAACTCATGCCGCCTTTACAGCTCTTGCTGGTTTTGCCTTTCCAGAACTGTTATATTTACTTCTCCCAACAATATTGGTGTTTACGCAGTCAGGGTCGGAACATTTTAAGGACCCTCATTTCTAGATTCATGGTCGCGATCAAATCGACTACCTTTACCATAATCACCATAGATGCAGGAGCCATAACCACTATCCATACCAGCACTGACGATGACGTTGCTACGATTTCTCAAAGGAGATCTTGTCATTTCAACTCTGCAATGCTTCTGTATATGATCAGTCTTATGACAACGAACACGATCCTGTTAATAACCTTACTTTTTGATCTCTTAAAGGTAATTCTATTATTGTAACTACAATTCCTTAGTATATGACTAAGCCTTTAACAATGGTAACCCGATCTTATTGACTACCTTGAATTTCGATCACTTGAAGGTGATTTTATTATTGCAAATCTATAGCTCTTTTTTATCTCTCCTTCAAGTTCCAGTGCGCACACAAGATCTTTTTTTTTTGGGTTTTAGATCTCTTCAACCATACACAAACAAAAGCACATACTACCATCCACTCTTGCATGTCATCAGGTGCTGCACAAAAGCCAATCTTATTAATTTTTTTATCAGACTCAAAAAAAATTGTAGAGGTTTGCGTTCTTGATTTAAGTTTAGTTTTCTGGCACGTTGTCTAAAAAAGGTGCCGTGAAATGCAATATTTGCATTTCAGTACTTCTACAACGTTGGCAAAACGGGGAAAAATGGGATAACCATAAAAAAATCTAAAAACCAGGCACCCACGGTACTTCGCACGTGGTCTTCGTGGGCTGTCATAAAAAAAAAAGAATGCGGTATTGCCATGGACGTTATACGTAATACTATAACTGAACCACCCCTGTCTGGGTAATATCATCTATCTAGATGACACCATTAACGAAAATATTAAATATTTGGGAAATGTGTGAAATTTTTATTAGGAATAGTTAATGATTTTTTACATTGGCAGAATTATCGTTATTATCATGTTGATGTTAGATTTTTGTAGATCAGATTCAAAAATAATTATTTACTTCATACGTCAGTAAATCTGTCATCACTCGACTATGTAGGCAACCGAGAAGTTTCATTTTTCCTCCGCTAAAGCTTTAGTTTTCACTTTCCCATCGGCGCGGTGGAGGAAAAAGTGTTATCATAGCTACATAGATCAAACAACAAAACAAGCGTCAACAACTCAGTATTTATTAAACTAAAAACAGAACTAAAATTTTTATTTATTACTTAATTAAACAAATTGGTTATTGTTTGATCGAACTCACTAACTGCTTATCAATACGGAATTAAAACGCAATCGGATACGCAATTTAAAAAAAATATTGTTGACAGTGTTCACTAACAGCTTAATGTTTACATTACTATAGCAACTATTCACCGAAACCGGTCTAAGCCGCCTGCGAACCCACTATCTTTAATAATTATACCCAATAAAATGAGATGCCTTTGTATTAATTTGTCGATTTTAAAAAAAACAGCATATTTTATTTGGAGAAAGAGTTACTTTTCATGGCTTGCTCTCTATTACCAGCCTCACTTCGTTTACTGTGAGGGCGCCATGAAAAGTATCACTTCTCTCCATATAAAATAATATACTATTCTACGCTGGTCTTTATCATTGACTTTAAAGTTCAACTCCATTGTTTGCTCCGTCACCAAAGCTAGCAAGACTTTGTAAAATTAATTTTATCTAAAGCATAAATTTCAGGTATTTTAAATTTCTCAATTTTCCAAAAGCAGTTTTTATAAGCTCGTTTAAATTATTTAGCTACAGGATATTCGGTCATCCTAAATTTTTTTTATCAAATAATTTAAACTTTTAATATTATTTATGAACGATTGCTTACGACCCCATATCGGGCGGTAAGTTGAATTTACCACCTTAAGGCGGTAAGTAATTTGGCCACCAATGTTCCAAGAATTTTCTAGTTCACTATCACTATTTTTACTTATACTTCTTTCACGTTGTAAAAATGTTTGCAACAGCATTGTTTGGAAGCACGTTTTGTTTAACCAACATAAATAAACAACTTTGGAAAGCAGCATGACAACTATTAGAAACATTAGTCTAGCATGAGTCCAGCCAACTTTGAGAATGTTATACTGGGGGAAGACTGTTTATTTTTGAAAAAATGTGAAATAAATGCCAGTTTTAAATAATTTATTTTTGAACTGAGAACGTCCGATCGTGCATAAAACGTAATAAGCACTTGGGGCGTTAAGTATAGTACCGCCTTCAAACACTTTCGGGCGGTAAACTTCACTTACCGCCCTTAATACTTAAATTACTATTAAGTTTCGGTGCATTCTTTAAATTAATTTTATCGCGAAAACGGTGGTAGACTTGCCACCGAAGCGTTGATGGGTGTTTTAATTGTTACGATGTTTTTTTACTTTATTTTGTTTCAGGTGATCTGCAAGTTTACAGGGGTCAAAAGTTTCTGTGCACATACAGTTCTATACCCTGGGACCATGTCCAAATAGGTCTCCTCTTGGCGAGTACCCAGAGAAAACTTTAATATAAATATTTCTGACACACATTGTAATCGTTATAACTGTTTAACGCTGAATGCTTTAAAATAATAACTTTTTTTGCCTTATAGCTATATTTATTATTTTTGTTGAATACTTACTTACCTTTTGTAATAAAAATAGTTAATATACACGTAATTCCACATAAAAACAAAGATAGGACTAGAGAAGGTCTTCTTCCTAGTTTTTGAATACATATCCATGCTAATGTGTAGCCTGGTATTTCAATTAGACTAACTAATGCAAAGTTGATGTATTTATTTCCACTTAGAGACGTAGAATTAATTGATAACCCATAATATACAAATGCATTAACAGCCCTAATATATAAAAAAAATCAATTATTAAAAAGTCGATATGATCTATGCAAAATATCTATGAAGAATATCTATCTTATATCTAAAACATGTTATTAGGAAAAAAAATTTTAAAACAATAATCTTAAGATACTAGATAAGTTAATTTTTATTTTAACATTATCTTACTGCATAGCAATGCATAATATTAATTTACAAAAATAACAAAGTGCTTTTAATATTTAAATAAGTATGCAAAAGTTTACATTGTTATCTTTATAGATAGCAAAATACTTTCTGTTTTTTTTTTTGTGTAAAAGCATTTTTAGTGGCCCTATTTTTTTGTTTTTTTTATGCGCTTGCGACTTCGAATGTCCTTAGCCAACGTTTTTAAATTCATAAAGCAACGTTATACGGGACAAAAAAGTTGTAGTAATTAGTTTTGTAGACATGCGCAGTACTCATACTAATTTTTTAGAGCTGTTGATGCACTTTGTGTGTAATTTTTATTGATAGGTCGAGATAAAATTTAAAAGCATTGTTGTGGTTAGTTGTGCTAAATTTTATTTTATTGACCAGTTCTCGAAGGCGCGCAAAAAGTGTATTCTTATAACGATTTTGACAATAGCATTTTGAGTATCTTATTCAGTTTTTAGAAATAAGTTGTAAATTATTTTGCATACTTTTCTATTGTAAATTAAACAAGCCTTGTTTGAGGTATAAATCCTTGTCCGTTAAATTTTTTTGTCATTTACGAAAAATTTTAAAAAATACTTTCATTTAATAAATTTGTGATTAAATGAAGAAGCAATAAATTTATGCAGAAAAGCAACAGATGTATAGAAGACGTTAGACCTAGATTGGTACTTACCAAATAAAATACATAATTAAAAATCTAACAACTAGCTTTCTAGATCTTAACATTTCTTTTATTACAGGTAACATTTTATCATTGCAATCCTCATTTAATGTATTATTAATTTCCTGAAACAAATACAAGTTATTTACGCCAAGCAATAATTTAGGGTGAAAATATTTCGAATATTAAAAAAGGAGGCTTTGCAGGAAATGCATAAGCATGTATATATATTTACACGCCGGGCAAACCAATTTCTTAGGTGCAGAGATTTTACGTGCGATAAAAGGAGATGTCAATTTAACAGGCAAAGGCTACAGCGAAATAAAGACAGATAGAAAACGTGTAGCGGCTGATTCCCTTTCTACCGACCCAAGAAGAAGAGGGGAATACCTTGGCCGGTCTTGCCGGTCAGTAACAACCGGACCTCGGACGTAGAAGCAGTGGTTGTCAATCGCATTTTTTGGAGTTTTTTTACGATATTTTCGTTTTGATGAGGTCATGTCAATCACTGTTGTATTTAATAGTAATTAAAAGGTTGTTAAACTTTTATCAGACTTAAGCCTAAAAATAAAATAATAAGTGCTATTCTAAATGAACTCATTCTTAAAAATAAATAAAATTAAAAGTAATCCTAATAATAATAAAATAACTCGAAAAAATAAACTTAAAAGCATTCTTATTTTAATAAATGCTTGAAGTCATTGCCCTGCTGAGCTTCGCAATACCCGATCCGATTATAAAACTTCGTCTTGACATTCGACAATACTTCCGGTGTAATGGAGTTACTATTGTCGAATATTTTTGCCCTTAACTCAACTAAATTTACAGACCTCTTATGCGGATATCCATAAATTAGTTGAGGAATACCATAAAATTATATTAATTTTTTGTTCACGCGAATAAATTTTTTTAAATAGCAGAGTATTATTATTTTTAGCACAAAAACCCTTGAGAAAATGAGTCAAGCCGCCGTTAATAATCAATAAAAGCAATGCAAGTGAACGCGAAGGGCAATGTAGCCAACCAGTAACAATTAAATTATTTATGTTGTCTTGTTCGATAAAATAATAAAGTAACTTTTACCATTCTAAAATACTAATATATTTTAAATTTTTTTTTGCTAACTTTTTTTAAATGAAAAGTTTTTTAAAATGTACTTTGCTTTGCTTTGCTTTCACTTTTCTTGGCCTCCGTCGGTGAACGTTCAGCCAGCTCTCCCCGTTCCAGACACACGTTGTTGTCAACGTGAGCCTTCCCGAGCTTTGTAGGTGGAACTTCTGGATCGTCGGGCTCTGTAACCCCCAGAAATTCCGAACTTTTACAAAACTTAAATTCTTAACAAAAAAAAATTTTCGATGCAGGGCACAAACAATGGCGATCCGATCAGGGACTGCTTCTGGTATCACGCATAACCGTTTTCTGTCAGTACTGCCCCTCCTTGCTGAGCGTGCAACCATCTTCCGCCATTAGGAAAATCCCTCGTGCGTGGGGCCCTCAGAAAGGAACAGGCATAGAAATCTTCGTTCACAGCGCTTAGCCCCAGAAGAAGGACTCCATCGTTTGGCTTGAGTTTCTCCTTGATCCCCGATGGCAAAAGCTGTTGATACAGCGCCTTTAGCCGCCTTCCCGGAAAAAACTATGTAGTTTTTTTATCGCGAGCACTTCACTGATCGGAGGTCAAAAAGGAACTTTTTTTTAAAATGTATGATTTTTAAAACATTTCTAAAATTGCTAATACATATTTTACGAAACGACAACACTATCGACAATATCCTAACGCATCGTAGGCGCCGTCGGCCGTCGCGTCGTTGTATTGGAAGTGGGATGATAGGGAAAATTGTTGTCGTTCTCTTGTTAATTTGGGGTCATACCATATGTATCCTACTCTATTACATTAAAATTGGCTCCAAGCCCTTTCCTTGTATACAAATATATATATTATATATATATATATATATATATATATATATATATATATATATATATATATATATATATATATATATATATATATATATATATACAGGGGGGGCCGGTCTCCCCTTCGTTAAGAAAACGGTGTTTTTTTAAAAATTTTTTTAACATATGCGGGGCATTGGGGGATAATTTAAAAATTTTATAATTATAAAAGGGGCTCAAAAAAAAAAAAAAGGTTTTTTTTAAAGGAAAAACCCTTTTTTAGTCCATTTTTGGGGTTTTGAGAAAAAAAAAAGTTTTATAAGGGGTTTTCAAATTTTAAAAGAAAGGTTTTTTTAAATAATTAGGGTTTTTTAAAAAAATTTACGATAAAAAAAAATATTTTAATAAAAAAAAATTATGGTTTACTCTGTATAGTATGTTACAAAGTAAAAAAACATTGTAGTATTAAACCCCAATTTTTAAATTTTCGAAAAAAATTTACAGGGTGTTTAAAAAAATTTTTAAAATTGCATTTTTTGAAAAGCAAAAAAATCCCTTTTTTAAATGGGGGAAACCCCTTTTTTTTTAGTCCGACGCAGAAAATTTCCCCTAAAACTTTTTTTTGGGGGTTTTTTTTTAGACCTAATATTTTTTTTTTTTTATTTTCGGTTTTATTTTGTGCCAAAAAAATTAATTGTTCTATAAAAATCAAGGAGGCTAAACGTAGCTCTGACATTATTTTAGCTTGTGTGGTAAAAATATATTTTTTTTAAGGGCCTAAATATTAATATTTTTCTGTGCTATTTCTATTTATTTTTAATAAAATAAAAGCAAAAATAATAGTTATGGTTTTGCAAACATAATTTTAATAAAAGAAAAAAAAAATAGAACGGGTAACAGCAAAAAAGTGAAAAAAAAAAAAATTTAAAAAATAAAATATTAAAATTAAATAACTTAATCACCCCTTTAAAAATGTTCAAAATGACGTCCATTATTTTCGATACAAAACGAACCCTCTTTTCAAATGAATGCTTAACATTGGTTAGCATCTGTGGTGTTACACTATGAAAAGCTGCTCTTATTCTGTCCTTCATATCCTCGACAGTCGTTGGCGGGATTATATACAACATTTTTAATGTATCCCCATAAAAAATAATCCACACATGTTAGGTCTGGGGATCTTTTTTGGCCAACTTTGTTCACCTCCTCTGCCTATCCATTTATGAGGAAAAAAATTGTGTCTAATTCCTGCCTAACATTGGCTTGAAAATGTGCAGGAGCACCATCTAATTGCAGCCACATATCTCTTCTTTTTTTAAGAGGGGAAATTTTCCAAAAATTTCTGGCAAATTGTACCGTAAAAATTGAAGAAACATTGCGCCATTTAGGGGGGCCCTCAAAGAAAAAAAAGGGGCCACAAGTCTTGTTCCTAATATTCCTCCCCACAAT